>OVAN01013960.1:0-12429 GCA_900406275.1 Anastatica hierochuntica | reverse complement strand
ACTTGAGCTGAACTCCATTCCAGCTTCCAGCTCCAGCTGTGTTGCATCAGTTGTTGCATAGTTGCATTGTGTATCGTCCAAAGTTCTGCTAGAATAATGAATGACATAAAGTTTCTTGTCCTTCCTTTTCATCGCAAATGATTTTGAAAGGAAGTTCCCAATCTGGTGATTGTACTATTGGGACACTGATAAGAGCATCTTTGATCTTGTTAAATGCAACTAGACATTCATCACTAAACTCAAAGGGCACATCCTTGCATAGGATTTGAGTGAGAGGTCGAGAGAAATCCTTGAGAAATCTCCTATAGAAGCCAACATGAGCGAGAAAACTCCTTATGCCTTTTACGTCCGGTGACTATTGTAGACTAATCATAACTTTTATGTTTTCCTTGTCAACTTCTATTCCCTTCTATGAGAATCGATGTCCAAGGACGACCCCATCTCTTACCATGAAATAAAATTTTCCCTAATTGAGAACAAGGTGTTTGTCTTCGCACCGCTGTAACACTTTACTAAGATTTTGCAGACATCCCTCAAAAAAAGGTCCATAAACTGAGAAGTCATCCATGAAGGTCTCCATTATCTCTTCTATAAAGTTAGTAAATATTGACATTATGCACCTTTGGAAGGTTGTTGGAGCATTACATAACCCGAATGGCATTCTGTGATATGTAAAAATGTCATAAGAGCATGTAAAGGTTGTCTTTTCTTGATCATCTGGGTGAATGGGATTTGAAAAAACCTTGAATAGATATCAAGAAAACAATAATAATTATGATTAGCAAGACATTCTAGCATTTGATTAATGAAAGGCAAAGAGAAATGATCTTTTCTGGTTGCGGCATTGAGCTTCCGGTAATCAATGCACATTCTATCTCCAATGATTGTTCTTGTGGGGATCAATTCCTCGTTCTCGTTCTTAACAACTGTGACTCCTCCTTTCTTTGGAACCACATGTACAGGGCTGACCCACTTGCTATCTGAAAATGAATATATTACTCCGGCCTCGAGAAGCTTCATGATCTCTTTCTTAACAACATCCTTCCAATTCAGATTTAGTTTTCTTTGGGATTCTATAGAAGAAGCTGATTCGTCTTCTAAATGGATTCGATTCATGCATAAATAAGGATATTTGCCTATGATATCATCAAGTGAATACCCCAAAGCCTTTCTAAGCTTCCTAAGTTCACATAAAAGTAAAGCAGTCTCCACATTGCTAAGTCCCAAAATGATGGTGTCGAAATATGTCTTGTTAGGGCCTTGGAAAGCATAACATAGTGAAGTGCATAGGTTTTTATGCATTTTAGAACTTATTTCTTTTATGTTTTAGATGCATTTAGGTTGGAATTATTGCATATAAGCCTTAGAATGCATTAGTTTGAGTCTAGAGTCTAGTTTAGGAACACATTGCATTTGCATAGCATTTTCTCTGCATTTATAGGTGCAACTTTGGAGATCAATTTGAGAACCTGAGATATGGATTCTAGAGGCTAAAAGGACCAAGAATCAAAGAGATTTAAAGTCTATAAGCAATGGGAGAAAGTGGGGATCAACAAGGCATCAAAGAGGAGTAAGAAGCCACAAAATATGCTAAAGGGAGGCTCCCATCGACCTCAAGATCGATGGCTGGCCACCTGAGGTCGATGGCTGCTCACCTTTCCAAAAAACAACACTCTTGATGGCTGCTTACCTTTAGCCGAAAATCACCTTTTTCCACCTATAAATACCCCTTTTGACCTATTTTATTAATGTGTCCTTCATCCATCTTTTGAGCCACCAAGAGAGAACACTTCTAAAACTTTCAAGATTGTATTTTCTCTCTTGATCTTTAGATCAAGGGTCTATCTTTTAAGTTTGATCTTGGATCAAACACTATCTTTATCTATGAAATCTATCTCTTTATCTTCATCTCTTTTCTTTTTCTTCTTTATGTTGTGTGAGTAGTCTTTTTGATGGAATCAAGGATGTTTAGATATACTTAGATTAGGTTGAGATATGGTGTTAGGGATAGCTAATATTAAGTTTCCTTAGGATTTAGAGTGCTTAATGCTAGGTTTTAGAGTAGCTAACTACGATCTAGACTTGTATGCATTTCTCGCCCGAGAGGTGTTCGATGAAATGTTTAGGAGAACCAAATACTTGCTACTTCAATCTAGCCAATGAGAGTTGTTTGCTAGATTGATTATTGACTATATGGGCTTGCTCTTAATGATTCCTAATTGATTTATCATTTGCAACAAACAAGAGTTGAGTGAATGCGATTGATAAGGAAATGGCCTCTTGCCATGAGAGTGGATTAGGCTAGTTTTGCCTTTGGTCAAGGATTTGTGCTCAATAGCTTGATCTAACATCTTTGTCATCATTTTTCTAAGTAGATCGATTATAACATCCCTTGGTCCATCATCTTAGTTTATAGTATTTCAAGTTAGCATCTTTTAATTTTATGTTTGCTTTCTTTATCTAAGCTCATTGTCTTATTTAAGTTGTTTACTTTCTTGCCTTGCTTTCATTTCTAGATTACTAATAAAACCAAACAAAACCCAACCTTCCTATTTGCTTAGATTAGGTTTGAGTGTGTATTCCAAAAGTTTCGACCCCAAAGTACTATAATGACATAACCGTGCACTTGCTTATTGTGTGTTTGATAGGAAACAAGCTTATACAAATTTTAAAGCTTCGTTCGTAGCGCCTCTTGTTTGCATGAACAAATAGGCGCGCAACAAGTTTTTGGCGCCGTCGCCAGGGAGCACAAAAGCTAGATTTTGTTTTCCTTTAAGATTTCAATTATTCTCAATACTAAGCTTTATATTTTTTTTTTCTTACTATCTTACTACTTGTTTGTTATTCCTTTCAAGGTACAACATCAACAAAAGAATATAATCTATTGATATGGCGTTTACACATCAACCTAATGATATCTTCTCCCTTGAAGCCGAGAACTTCATAAGAGAGTTTGAGTAACTTCTTGGATGTAAGACCAATGAAGATTTATTTGTGAGGTATGATGAAGAAGCTACAACCGAATTCGTCATCGATGATCAATACTTTGATATGGGAGAACCAATCTTCGATGAGTATGATGATGATGAATGTGAAGACCATGTGGAACAAGGCTTGAATGAGAAGCCCAAGGAGGAAGAGACACAACCTTGCCTCAATTATGAGGAAGCTTTGGGTGTAGAACAATTAGAGATCATTGTTGGAAGCTCTCTACCCAACAACGAGGTCCGAATCGAAGAAGAAGCACCGACACCTAAGGAGGAGAGTCATCACATGGCCTCAAAGGATGAGAGTTCGCAAGAGGATTCCATTGTGACCACACCTATATATGTGCCACCTCCAATCCTTTCCAAAGAATCCAACGAGAAACGTATTGAAAAAATTCGTGAGATGCATGCGTTCGTTACCGATTTTGAGGACAAACATCCTATGTTGGAAAGAGCTAAAAACCATCCATGTTTCAAAGAGGATATCACGAAGATCATGGCTCAAAAGGATGAGCTAAAAGAGCTACTAAAGGGCTATTTAGTATCTTTAATGCTTTCTTGTGAGGAAGTTGCAAAAAAGGATGGTGATAGGGGACCAATAGAAAAGATCTCACGAGGAGATGGGTATAAAGATGGCAAACTCAAAAGGAAGGAAGAGAGTCCTTTTGTTGAAAAGGTTAAGGAGGTTGATGAAAAAGGATCTTCCAAGGTTGTGAATAAGACATATGAAGAGTTGCCTAGTCCTTCGCGGTCCTACACTAGAGCTTAAAAGAAGGTTCTTTCCAAGATCCGGACGGAAATGATGGATATTGGGGTTTTGTTTCCCATACATGAAGAAGTGATAATGCTTCCGGATGGCATCTCATTCATCAAAAGTGCCCACTCTAATAGGGAAGCGGTTGAAGAAGTGATAAAGATGCATGAAGGACCAAAGACCAATACCGAACATAAGGTCCTTCATAAGGCAACACACCCCGGAAGGTTCACAATACCTTGCTTGCTAGAAGAAATCTTCAAGGAAGAGGATTTAGTAGATACCAGATCTTCTAATGACATGATTTCCCTAGAATTAGTGAGAAAATATGGTATCAAAAGGATGGAGGAGAATGAGTCTCTTATCATGTTAAGGGATTCATCAACCAAGAAGCCAATTGGGTTTATACCAAATTATCCCTTGAAGATTGGGAATTGCACAATCCCAACGGACTTGTGGGTGATAGAAATGAAGCATCCAACTCGTTTTCCTCTAATCTTAGGAACACCCTTCCTTGCAACTACCAGAGCTATAATAGACTTTGAAAGTAGTATAGTAGCTCTCAACAAGGTTGATCCAAGAGTCTACTACTACTTGGCATTATCCTATGATAGATACTTATGTGCAATCTATCTTGAGAAAGACAAGGTTATGGTTAATTTCAATGAGATATCCTTCGAAGAAGTAAGGATGAGTGAAGTCTATGGGTGGTTCTTTGATGAGGATGATGGATACCTAACCGAAAATGTTCTTAATGGCGAGGGCAAAATGAAGCAAGATGGATCAATCTTCTACAAGATGGTCCAAACCTTCCCCAACTAAGGAAGAGAGCAATGGTCGAGCTAAAGACCTTAAACAAGCGCACTTTTGATGCAATCTCATGCATATCCTTTGTACATATTTCTAAGTCTTTAATTTTCAAACTTTTCAATTCAATAATTATGATATGTCTTGGGATAAATTTGTTCCAAAGTCATTCTTTTGCTCAAGCTTAGGTATCAAAGGAGAACCATTCGAAGCAAGAATCAAATGTCAAGAAAGAGTATGGAATTAACACTTCCAACAAGTTACCATGACTTGATTTTGAGATGCATTCCTTTGGCTAAGGTAAGTTCCCTTGAATTCAAGCTTTTCATTTGTGATACTCCGAGTTTTAACCCAAAATATATCACTGCAAGTGCACAACAAACGTAGTAGTATAGATGGGATCAAATCCACTGAGACCAGTTACACACTAAAATTCTCGATTTCAGATAAAGCTAGAAGACACAAAACTGTTGTTGGTTTTTTTAATTGCAAAGGTAAATAAAAGCAAATGTTAAAAACGATGTAAATTAAATGGATTAAAAGCGTCAGGCATCAGGGAAATTCGCAGGAAATCAGATCATGAATGCAGGAAATTTATCAGGAAATCAATTAAGAACCATTCTAGACCTCAAAATACAATTGTATAATTTTTCCATTCTCGTGGTACCAATTACTATGTCTAACAACCTAAAAGACTAACTCTCGTTGAATTCAGGAGGTTAAACATGCATTAAGTTTAGGTTTTGATTTGTTCACAAAGTACCTTAACATCAACTCTCATTGGCTAAGGATACTTTGCTCACAGGGATTGTTTTCAAGCGATCAAATCAACTCTCATTGTATTCAATTAACCTAAGATCATGAACTAGGTGATCAGTCAAGTTCAAGCACTAAGAACAATCCATGTGAAGAATTTATTGATAATTCCCTAATTAAACAATCCTAATCATTCAATCTCATCAATTCCTTTGAAATCCCTAAAACCTAACTATGAAACTACTCAGACATGATAATGGAAACAAAAGACATGATTGAATTGAAAGACATGAAATAGATTAAAATAATAATAAAGGGTTCAGAAAAACTTCTCCAAAGATTCTAGGTGAAGAGATTCGTCTCCCAGAGCTTACAACGTAAAGAAAACTCAAAGCCTGCGTGAAAAAATAAGTCCCAATCCCTAATTTTTGTCCTAGAGTTTTTTCAGATATAGGAAAAACTAGGGCAAAAAGGAAATTTTACAGGGAAAAGGAAAATCAGAATTCTCGTCAAACAATATGATCGATCGATCAGAATGAGTGATCAATCGATCGTTTCGTCACTGGCAATGTCTCCATTTCCAGAGCAAAGTGATCGATCGATCGCTCATTCTGATTGATCGATCAGTTTGCCTACATGTTGAACTTTGCATTTTTCATCATTTAATCCTTGAAATCCTGTAGAAACTTCACATTCTTCTCCGAACTTGTCCAAACACCTAAAACACCTAAAAATGCAAAGAAAAGACTTCGAAAAGCCTTAAAAAGACTCCAAACAAACGTTATAAATTAGTAAAAACCGAGATATATCAATTTGCATTTCACCATTTCAAAACATCTTCAAGAGTGATTTTGCAAAAGCTTGTTTTGGGAAAACTTAATATCTTTGACTCAATTACAAACCTTTGGTCCTAATTTTTACAAATTCAAGAAAATTTTTAAATTTTGGGTTATTTTGCAAAAGTTTTCAAGTAAATCAAAGATTTTGGAAACCTAGGGACCAATTTGCAAATAACTTTCTACACTTTCACTCTTACCCACTACTTTTCACACTCTCTTTTCTCTCTCCTCTCTTCATCACCATCAAAATTTCTTCTTCTTCACTTGTAAGGAGAAAGTTTTGATTTGAGAATTTGTGTGAAAGTTTTCTAGTTTTTGATTCTTCTTTGTTGCATTCAAGATCTTTTCTACATTACATTTTCTTCCAACATCAAAAACAAGGTATGAAAATTTCAAAACCCTCTCAATTCTCTTGAAATTTTTGATTTCTATGGGTATGAGGATTTATTAATGTTTTGTGGAATTCTTGAGTAGAAAGAGCTTAGTTGTAAAGTTTTTATGGGTTAGCATCAATTGGAAACAACTAGAAATGCATGAATCAAAAATGTGTTTTTGAAGTGAATAGTGCTTGAATTTTCAATTTTTGGGAAAACTTGAATTTGTTGGTTCATATGTGCAATGGGTGCTAGATATGCTTAAGAATCATATATCACTTTCTTAATTTGGAGAAATTTTAGAAATGTCCTTCATCTCTTGAAATTTCGATCTTTATGAAATGTTAAAAGGAAAGTGAATTTTGTATTCTTACATGGCTTGAATTGTGATGTTTGTTTGAATTCTTGATTTGTTGTGCATACTTTCAATTACTACTTTAAGTTTTATCCATGATTATGAATTTGGACATATTATGTTAAATGCACAACATGTCTAAATTTAGATTTGGTCTTGAATTTGTATCAAATGCATTTTGAACTTGGTATTTTAGTAAGCTTCAAACAAAGTCATAAGTTTAGAAAGTGAAAAACCAAATGCTTACTCTTGCTTAGAACACCTTAATGGCCGAAAATTATATGTCTTGGAATGATGGAAATTTGGTTTTGCATGAGTATATTGCATTTAGGATTGTGAAGTAGCACTAGGGAATTGCTAAAAATTGAATCATATGATTATTTGCACTTAAATGCTCTATTCGATTTAAAGCCAAATCCTTTTTTCTTGTTTCATTGTACTCTTTAACTTTTTGTATTCACTTTGTTTACATTCTTAAGTTTAGGCACTAAACTAATGGCACCATCACAAAGAGTCATGCGATTATCTTACCCAACATGGACGAAGCAAAGAATGATACCACCAAGAGCCTCGTATTAAATACCCCGAGCAATCCATCGATTCCTCTAGACACTCATATATATGAGTTGTCACAAGGTACACCTACAATCCCTTGTAAATACCATTGCATATTTCCGTTCTACATATGTGTTTTTAAGGAGTCACTCTCACGGTTTAAAGTTCACTGAGACAGTGAAGTTTAAGTCCGGGTGAGGGGCCTAGTACTAATGCTATTTTGAGTTTTGTTGTCTTCTTTCCATGCATATTGAGTCTTGCATTGTAGATAGTTATGACTTATAAAAAACAAAAAAAAAATTGAAAAAATTTCAAAAATCCAAAACAAAATTCAGTTTGTTTTCAAAAGTTTGCATATAGTTTGCATCCATTTGTGAATACTTAGGTGGCTAGAGTATATAGGATTGCATTTTGCATAGAGAATCTTGCCTTGTAAGTAGACTTAGTCATGCTTACAATTTCGTGCCCTCATTAGTAGTATTATGATTCTTGAACCACTTAGAAATTTGGAAAATCCATGCTTTGAATTGGCTTCTCAAAGCTCTTCGTGAAAATTGAAGCATATGGGATTTGAAACCAATCCCATCTAAGTGAACCTAATTGGACTTAGTTTTTTTTGCTTATGGTCTTGAAGTACTCTTCCATGATAAAACATTAAACACTTGAGTTATGTTTTCACCTTATTCTATCACTCTTTTTAACTCAAGTGGTACTCTCATCTTAACCCGAACTTGTCCAAACACCTAAAACACCTGAAAATGCAAAGAAAAGACTTCGAAAAACCTCAAAAAGACTCCAAACAAACGTTATAAATTAGTAAAAACCGAGATATATCGATTCCCCCAGACTTGAACCTTTGTTTGTCCTCAAGTAAAGACTAACAAAATTCAAGTTCGTGAAAAGGTTTGAAAATGCGGAGACTCTAGAAACCTCAGCGGACCTTGCCTTGGAAAAACATTTCACTTGACCACATAAGTAAACAAAAGAATTAGACGTTCTCCCAAATCCCCACAATGACTTCCCAAGCCAATCCTTACTCTAAATTCCAAACCTGCAAGCTCAACATCCCATTAGTCAAATCTTTAACATTCATTAAGTATGGCATGAGTTTCTCATCATAAATCATTGTTAGGAAAGGGTTTGGTAAATGGAGGATGATTTAAAAAGTGGAGTTAAAGTGTTTTGGGTTCTCATTTTTTTTTCGTTTTTTGTCATATTTTGTTTGTGCACATTTAGGGCCAGTTCTTTATAATACAGATCTCAGTATAACATTAAAAACTGGCAGGAAAAATGAATCAACCACCATCTTATGCTAACATCAAATATTTCACATTTAAGCTGAAACATAACCCGCGAAAAACATAATTCAGATGTCTAACCACCTATCATTCCACTAACCAATCCTAAGTAGCAGAGTATGCTATGTCAATCATATTCTTTCCATTGTTTTTGCACATGTGTGCACATAGATGAAAGACATGAAAATGAATGGAGTCTGAAAGGAGTAAAGGTTAAGGTGTGGTACCAAACTAAAGGTGAGTCTGACCATTCAGGAAGAAAGAGTGGTAAAAGGTAGAACAATCCTGAATGTCAGTTGTTCAATCCCTGACAAAAACTCTAATGAGAAAAATTAAATTCAGTTTAAAAAAAATTCATATAAAATAGAGTTAATATCATATCAGATTGAATCGACATCCTGAAATTTTTAGGTAGGGAGTTCAGCCAAAGGGTTCAATGGCTTGATTGTACTAACATCCTCCGCAACAAAATGGTTATTCAAAAATCATAAACGAAACAAGGCAAATAATCCACAATCATCATTTGTTTCTATCATAATCCCCTACAGATTTTTCACTCAATAAAACCAAAAGAAAAAGACTCAAAAGTTAGTACACACCAAAAGAAAAAGACATCAATAACGAGCACCCTCCCCCAGACTTACTTCACACTTTCCCCGGTGTGAGCAACAATGAGAAGAGAATGCAAAAGAAAACATCAAAATGAAAAAGAAAAAGAAAATAAATAGATAGACAAAAGATAGATTTTTTTTTAACTTACCTGACAAAGTGATCGATTGATCACTGTGAACGATCAATTGATCATTTTGGTACTGGTCCGACAGATAGATATTGATCGATCGATTGGTCCTGTAGCATTTTTTTTAAACACGAAAATTAAAACCAAAAGTCAGTGTGTTAATCATAAAAATCAAAATTAAAACCAGAAATAAAAATCAAAGAGTGTTAGTAATGTTACCAGTGGGTTGCCTTCCACTTAGCGCTCTTTTAAGGTCATTAGCATGACATTTGGAGTTAGGTATTATTCCCAGTTAACATGGGAACTTTCTCACAAAAAAGTCCCTCCATCAAACATTTTGAGCTTCTGGACATTGCCCATGAGTCCCTTAACAACTTCCATGCCATTCTCCTTCAAATCTGAGGTGAGAATAGCTCGAACTTTTGCAAAAAGCTTTGACGTTCCTTTACTTTGCACCTTATACTCAATCACATCACCACAACAGCTTTGTGGTATCAACATCAAGTTAGATTCTCCATTGATCCTTTTTCACTAAAACTTTTCCGTAGCTTTTGTAACAGGCTTCTGTGTTGCGATGCAAGAGTCTCCATCCAGGACTTCCTTGACCTTACTCTTTGTGCTTAAATCTTCCTGAAAAACAACTACATGTACAAATTCATCTATCACACTAACACATGAGGCAAGATGTTTACCTTGTTCTATGGGTACACGTCTGTAGTAAACATTCTCGTCAATGTTTGCAAATGAGATCCTCTTCTTAGGCAAATCAACCATCGCACCCGTTGTGGCTAGAAAGGCTCTTCCAAGAATCAATGGCCTTTCAGAACCATTGCTCATCTCCACTACCGGAAAATCTGTAGGAACAAGACAATTACCCACTTTCACATTTAAATTATTAATTGTACCTTGTGGAGATTTTGTGGAAGAGTCTGCGAACTCTAGGGTTAGCTTTGGAGGCTCTGTAACAAGACCCAATCTCTCAACAATGCCCTTGGACATCAGACTAACTGTAGACCTAATATCACATAGAGAATCAGTGAACTCGACCCCTAAAATAGAACATGGTACTTCAAACTTCCCACGATCATCTATCTTTAACAAAATCTTCATCGATGAAGATCAATTTTTAGCCTTGATGAACAATGCATCGATCTCCTCCATAGTCTCTCTTGTGTTCTTGAAGAACATATTCAGATGGTAGTGCTCCCAAGCATCTTCAAATGACGTGTTAGGAGGGATCCTTTTCACTCTTTTAAGAAGTCTGGCCAGAGTTTTCTCATTGATTGTTCCCTTAGATGTTGTGGCACTATGGAGTATGGCACTTTAGGAGTGTATTTGCGCTCAGGAATCACAGAAGATGGGGGATGGTTTTATGCGATGTCATCATCTTTTGCAGCATCATCCTCACCAGCTTCTCTGTCATTCTCAGATTTGACAGCATTGCATTGTGTTATGGGGTTCACTTCTGCTTTCCCAGGAAGAATTCCTGGAGATCTCTTAAATGCTTCAGCAGTCTGAGCCAATTGGATGTCCATCTTCTTCACATGCACAGAGAGAGATTTGAACTTGTTATTAAGTTCATTGTACATGCCATCTACTTTCGCATTGCTGACCTTCTGTCCCTCTAAATGCTGCTGCATCATGGCTTCGAATATTCTGAAAACCTGAACCCGAAATTTGCACGAACTGTTTTCCTATAGATTCCTGCTGAAGAAAACCTGCGCCCGAATTTTGCACATACGATTTTCCTGAAAAATTATTTGCGCCCGAATTTTGCATGAACTATTTCCATGCAAACCCCTGCTGAAAACCACTGCAGCCCGGATTTCGCACGAAGGTTTTCCCAAAAACATTTCCAGAACCCGAGTTTTGCACGAAGGTTTTCCCTTGGAATGCAGGAGAGTAGTGGCAGTCTTGAGGATTTTCAACACCAATGTTGCTTTTCTAGTTAAAAACAGGGTGATTTCTGTAGTTCTGATTGAACCCCTTGTTGTTCTGATATTCCATATAATTTACCTCTTCAGCATTTTCAACATATCCTACTGTGCACATATCTGCATTAATGTTTCTGACATCATCGCAAAAACTCACATGCCACTACTAGTTCTGTTAGCTCTTCAGCTGCTGAGCCATCATCGACTTCAGCTCAGATATTTGGGCACTTTCAGAAGTTGCCCCTTTAGATCCTCTGACATAGTCAGGAAAGTAATTACTGTTACTGGATGCCAGGTTCTCGATCAACTGGTAGGCCCCAAATATGTGCTTTTTCGTTTTTTTCTTCCTTTTTTCATTTTTTTGTCATATTTTTTCGTGCACAGTTCGGGTAGGGTTAGTTCTTTATAATACAGATCTTAGTATAACATTAAAAACTACCAGGAAAATTAAATCAACCACCATCTTATGCTAACATCAAATATTTCACATTTAAGCTCAAACATAACCCGAGAAAAACATAGTTTAGATATTTAGCCGCCTATCATTCAACTAATCAATCATAAGGAGGAGAGTATGCTATGCTAATCCTATTCTCTCCATTGTTTTTGCACATGTGTGCACATAGATGAAAGACATGAAAATGAATGGAGTCTGAAAGGAGGAAAGGTTAAGGTGTGGTACCAAACTAAAGGTGAGTCTGGCCATTCAGGAAGAAAGAGTGGTAAAAGGTAGAACAATCCTGAATGTCAGGGTTTCAATCCCTGACAAAACTCTAATGAGAAAAATTAAATTCAGTTTTAAAAAAATTCATATAAAATAGAGTTAATATCAGATCAGATTGAATCTACATCCTGAAACTTTCAGGTAGGGAGTTCAGCCAAAGGGTTCACTGGCTTGATTTTACTAATATCCTCCGCATCAAAATGGTCATTCAAAAATCATAAACGAAAACAAGGCAAACAATCCACAATCATCATTTGTTTCTGTCATAATCCCCTACAGATTTTTGACTCAATAAAACCAAAAGAAA
>OVAN01013959.1:0-12430 GCA_900406275.1 Anastatica hierochuntica | reverse complement strand
ATTGATTTACGAAAATCAATCAGCATTTGTCCGTGAGCATGCTATTTCATATAATGTTCTTATCACTCATGAGATCTTACACTGTTTATGTCGCTCAAAAGCTACGAAACGTGGACCTATGGCAGTTAAGACCGTTATGAGTAAGGCGTATGATCGCATCGAGTTGACTTTTTTACTCCGTGTTTTGTAGAAGTTTGGTTTCCATTATGTGTGTATTAACTAGATTATGGAATGTGTTACTACAATTTCATATAATTTTCTTCTAAATGGGTTTCCCTAAGGTCGTGTGCTACCTTCTAGGGGCCTCCGCCAAGGGGATCCTCTTTGCCGATGATACAATGTTTTTTCGTGAGTCGGATTCATCTAGAGTTGATGCTTTGAAGACAATGATCAAGGGATATCAGTTGACATCTGGACAATCTATTAATCTCTTTAAGTAATCCATTACGTTTGCCTCTAAGGCACCATCTTCTCGGCGTCTAATGGTGAAGAGTCATATACAAATCTTCAAAGAAGGGGGTATTGGGAAGTATTTGAGTTTGCTAGAACATTTTGGTCAGCGGAAACGGGACATCTTTGCTTCTATTATTGATCGGATCCGCCAGAAGGCTCAGGGATTGTCTGCTCGTTTTTTTCGTCTGTATTATGCTGAAGTCTGTATTATCAGCAATTCCCACCTACGCTATGTCTTGTTTCAAGTTACCGTTGTTTCTGTGTAAGCGGATTCAATTGGCTCTTACTCGATTCTTGTGGGACGATAAGCATGATGTTCAGAAGATGTCTTGCATTTCTTGGGAGCGGATGTCTTTGCCAAAGGTTGCTGGCGGATTAGTTTTTAAGGATGTGGAGGCTTTTAATGATGCTCTATTGGCCAAGCTGTCTTGGCGAATCTTAAAGAATCCTACGTCTTTGGTCTCTCGGATTCTTCTAGGCAAGTATTACCATTCGTCCTCCTTCATGGAGTCCTTGCCACCAATAATTATGTCTCATGGTGGGCGTGGTATTATGGCTGATTATGTCGTTTTATGTCAGGGTCTTGAGTGGATAATTGGTGATGGTGTTGATGTTGATGTACGCGTTTGGGGTGACTGTTGGCTATCTCCCTCCTCCCCTATCGCGACTATGAGCCCTCCACCGCCGGCCTTTCATGAGCTTCAGGTCTCAGATTTGATGTCGAGCCCGTCTCACTGGTGGAAGTGGAGAGTAATCTTTGAGTTGCTACCTAAATACTCTAGGCTCTTATCAGAGTTGGTTTTAGGATCCTCGACTAGATGAGATTCTTTCGTTTGGTTATTTAATAAGAATCGGCAGTATACTTGCAAGAGTGGTTACTCTCTTCTTACTTCTCGAGAGTTGTCACAAGCTGTTGATCGGTTCAATTGGATGAAGAACATTTGCGCGTCAAATCTCTTCCTAATCTCTAAAGTTTCATGTGGAAGGCGATGTGTGCAGCTTTACCTATTCGTGTTGCTCTTCAATCATAGGGGGTCTTTGAGGATTCTGCGTGCCCTAGATGTGGCCACTAGAAGAAAATTGATCATGTTCTTTTGCAGTGTGATTAGGCGCAACGGGTATGGGATAAAGTTCCTCTACATATGTCGTCTTTCTCATCCTCTCCTACTCTTTCTGCATTTTTCTCTACCATGCGTGTTTCTAAGGCGTTGCCAACGACGGGTTTGTCTGTGGTGGATGTTTACCCTTGGGTTCAATTGCAGTTATGGAATGCTAGGAATCGTCTAATTTTCAATTCGGAGATCATCTGAGAGGAAGCATTTATTTTATTCAATGTTTGCGGACGCACACGAATGGCAAGAAGCAGCTAGCTTACAAGCGAAAGTCTCTGGTCATGGTGCCTCTTCTACAATGGAGGTGGGTCCCCATGGTCCACCATTGGTTTTATCTATGTTTTTTAAGTGTTGGGTGGATGCATCATGGGACCCATCTTCCAGGAAGTGTGGTATGAGCTGGGTCTATCGTTCATCGAATGATGTTATGCTTAGCCAATTTATCTCTTACAAGGAGGATTTACCCTCCGCGCTCACGGCGGAGGCTTTGCCTCTTTGGACTGCTCTAAGCCAAACTATTGTGTTGGGGATTAATGAAATGCTTTTGTACTCGGACTCACAAGTGTTTGTCAATTTGATCAATAAGAATGAAGACCATATTGACATCTTTGATTTTCTAGTGGACATTAGGAATCTCATTCCTTGTTTTTCTTCAATTTCACTTTTTTTATTCCAAGAACTGCGAATACTTTAGCATATTCACTAGCGAAATGAGCTCTTTGTACTCAGATTCTTTCGTTCGTGAAGTCTAATAAACCATATTTGTGATAAAAATTTTTTTGGAGATAATCGAGTAGTATGACGTCAATAGTTTTTCTATCATTTTATTGAGTGTGAACAAATAAAGATGGTGAGATATAACCTCAAAATCGTATTTATCTTTCAGTGCATCAATATTATTTTTCTATAACGCACCACAAATATTTCGAACTCACATCGACTCGCATAAGCTTTCTTAAAACAGAGTTGTTCGCAGACTCGACAACTAGAAGTTTTCTGACCAGTTTCAGTCATAATTAAGAAATCAGGTTTAAGAAATGTTATTTTCTCAAAGTAACTTAAATCTCTGTAGCGGTAAAAGTATGGTTATTTAATGAGTTTGGGACCCAAAATTAGATCGGTTTAGGAAGAAAGTTTTTGAGGTTATAAACATAGGGCCTTAAGTTTTTGTAAAGAGTAATTCACACGATTAACAAATAAAACCATAATCAGGCATTTGTTCAATTCATTTTACTTTGTAAGTCATGTTAGCATCAATGAGACTTCTACGGTTTCTGAACTCTCCATATAATAATAGTCTTAAAGTATTTCATTATCATAATTTTTATGCCTTCAGCCTCAGCAAAGAGAGAGGGAAGGTGGTGTAATCTCTGAGAGAAAACAATGGCAATCATATTAAAACAGATTTGACTAGTTTCAGTGGAGGAGTTTTCCTTTTGTTCAAGTTTCAGTGGAGGAGATAAACGTTCAAAACGTATTAAAACAAACTAGAGAAAATGACATATACAAAGTATAGTAAGTAGATAAATCAGAGCGTTTAGACATTTTTGTATATCTTCGATTTCCATACTTGGTCTTATGTATCTTGTATAAAGAAGAGCTTAGCTGTATGTGAATAATACACAATTCTACAAACCTAATATTGTATCACGAGCTTGAGATCCTCCATTTTCTTAGCTTCTATGTTTCTCTTCATACCCTCCACTCTTAATTCTTTCCCCAAGTAATGAATATCCAAACTCAAAACAATACTACTGTTGAGGCTACCACAATCTTCACTTTTAGAAATCATGCATCTTCTCTTTTATCTATAAACATGTCCAATATCACTAAGCTCACAAACCTCAATTACTTGATGTGGAGCAGACAAATCCAAGCATTTCATGAAGGTCACGAATTACACGTGTTCATTGATGAATCTGCTCAACCTCCTCTATCCACTCTCACCGTCAATGGACAATCAACTCACAGTTCACAATTAAACATAACACGGATTGTTAAATTCATAGGTTCAAAGCACGCCTTGAAGCATAAGGATTCAACCAACGACCCGAAGTCGATTACCAAGAGACTTTCAGCCCCGTTGTATCCGCAAGGTGCTCAGTGTTTCTGTCTCAAATAACTGGCCAATCCGACAATTCTACGTCAACCACACATTTCTTCAAGGACATCTCAAAGAAGACGTGTACATGATGCAACCACCAGAATTTGAAGACAAGGACAATCCATATGTGGTTTGCAAACTTCACAAAGCAAATTACAAACTCAAACAAGCTCCCTGAGCCTGGTGCAACAAGCTCCGCTCGTTTCTAATTCAATCTAGCTTCACAAACTCTCTTGCCGATGCGAGTCTTTTCATCTACAATAAATCCAATTTCCTATTATACATGCTCGTCTACGTCGACGACATCATTCTCACGGGCAACAACAGAGACTCTCTTTCTCACTTCATCTCTTCTCTCTCATCCATTTTCTTTACAAGATTTGGGTCCTTTATCATATTTCCTAGACATAAAAGCTCATCGTACTACACAAGGTTTATTACTAATTCAAAAGCGTTATATTTCAGATTTACTCGCGAGGATGAATATGACAGAATGCAAACAGTATCAACTCCACTCTGTCCATATACGCCCCTCACACTACACATCGGTGAGCCACACAAAGATCAACAACGATACATGCCGTCTACAATAACTCTCAGTGACCCGTCCAGATATAGCTGATGCCGTCAATAAAATGTCTCAATTCGTGCATCAACCTACCAATGTCTATTTGCAACCTGTCAAACGCATTCTCAGATATATCTTGGGTACGACTACACAAGGCATTTTCTTCTCCGCCACTAACTCATCGACTCTACATGCATTCATCGATGCGGACTGGGCCTACAACAAAGATGACTACACATCAACCGGAGCCTACATTTTCTACTATGGCAGCCACCCTATCGCGTGGTCCTTCAAGAAGCAAGCTATTATCGCACGATCATCCATTGAAGCTGACTTTCGCTCGGTTGAATCAACAACAACATAAATGTGTTGGGTCATCTCATTACTTGGTCAACTCGGCCTTCGATCCAAAACAACTCCCGCCATTTATTGTGATAATATGGGCGTTACATATCTTGCGGCAAATCCTGTCTTCTATTCACGGATGAACCACGTCGCACTTGACTATCACTTTGTCCACACACACGTCCAATCCGGCCACTTAAGAGTCTCATATGTTACCTCGACAAACCAACTTGGGGACTTGCTCACTAAGCCACTCTCTCGAGCACGGTTTCGATCCCTCACTGTCAAGATTGATCTCGCTAAAGGCGGTCCATCTTGAGGGCGCATATGAGATATACAAAATATAGTAAGTAGATAAATCATAGTCTTTAGACAATTGTGTATATCTTAGCTTCCCTTACTTGGTCCTATGTATCTTATATAAAGAAGAGCTTAGCTCTATGTGAATAATACACAATTCTACATACGTAATAAAGAATATCTTAAATTTCACAATACAACTCCATTTGAAGGATATCAATGATATATTATGAAGTTTCAGTCGTTTTATCTTTTACATTGATTTTATGCATAGAAAACAAATTCATTATCTAAACGCGGGCATAAATTTATATTGGATTTCAAAATAAATATTTGGTTAAAAGGATCATTATTTCATCCAGGATATGATATTTATTAAGAGAATCAACAGTAAATTTATAGGAAAATGGGATCAAACACAAATCAGTTAGATTATAAACCCTAAAATAAGTAAATTAATAATTAAGTTTTTGGATGTAACTAATAAGACCTTTTTTTAACATTACTTGTACCAAAGTCGAAACCATACAATATAGAGGATAAAGATATGGGCTAACCAAACATAGAGCCCAACACAAAAATAAACCCAAAAACAACTAAAAGGTAAGAGAATCTTCACCAAAGAGGGAGTCCAGAGATGAGCAATCACCCCCAAAAAGGAGAAGACGGAGGAGCTCATTCCGATCCTGCTTCGAAGCTAATGAAATCTTCCAGCCAGTGAGGACTAGCTCTGGTGATGTAGGATTCGTAGCGCCGACCCTCTATTACCCTGTCGGCAATGGCATTACCAATTTGGTTTGCTTGAAAAGAGATCGAAACCGTTTTCCAGTCAGCAAAACCTGAGAGCATATCTCGGATCACATGACGAAATCATGTGAATTCATGAGGGTTAGCAATAGTTGCTGCCACCTGAGAGGAAGATACTTCAAAGATCACCCGCAGGTAATGGAGATTGCGTAAGCTTTCTACTGCCCAAAACAAGCTCCGGAGATGACTTTCAAGGTCAGAGGAAGACGGCAGATAGGCCCGACGGCTATAAGCCAAGACAATTTCGTTGCTATCCCGCACCACCCATGAAGCACCATTGTTGGTTCTACTGTTTCTCCATGCCGAACCCACATTGCATTTGACAAAGCCTTCGGAGGGTGCTTCCCGAACAAACTTAGGACTGAGAGGTAACATTGTTTGATCGTTTTCTGAAGGCACAACATAAGGCTTTTTCCACTCCACATAACCTTCTATAGCTCTTTCCAGGATCGAAGCAGCTGATGTACTCTTCCTTTCAAACAATACAATATTACGAGCCTTCCAAATATGCCAAAGGACCCAAGGATAAGCGTCTCTAATACGAACCTGTAATGATTGATTCAGAAGCATAGAGTTTCTAGAGAAGCCCATATGCGGCAGAGGAGTACCAAATATAGACCAAACTTGTTGAGCAATCTGGCAATGAAACAGAACATGGCATATGGATTCAACTGAGGATCTACAAAGGGAACAAAGGGGATAAACCTGGATGCCTAGTGAAGCTAGTCTTTCAGCCACTACTAAAGCTCGAGAAGTGGCTCTCCAGAGGAAGTACCGTAGTTTAGGAGCAGCATCGATCTTCCAGAGTCTAGTCCACACACTTTTCTCGACAGGGGAGATAAAATTCAGCTCAGCATCCTGCTGTTCTGCTCTAGAAACTAGGAGTTTATTCCCACTGTTAACTGTGCATATACATGTTTTTGTATAGCCCCAAACATAGAAGTGTTGAGAGTCTTGTAAGACCTTTATCTGTAAAATCTTGTTTGCATCTTGATTAATAAATAAATTTCGAACTCTTACAGCATCCCAAATATTTGAATGTGGAATCAACAAGTCTGAGACTTTCATAACAACATCTAACGAATCAGTCCTTTGGATATGAGGACGAGGGTGTGTGTCCATAATCCAATTCTCTGACCATATCAAAATAGATTGACCGTTACCTATGGATTTTATCATGCCAGTTTTCAACAAATCTCTCCCATATAGGATACTCTTCCAAGCATAAGATGGTTTATTTCCAACTCCACTATTCAAAAAGGTGCTACCAGCAAAGTAACGACCTTGGAGGATAAGCGAGAGAAGCGAGTTTGGCCTATCAAGGATTCTTGAAGCTTGCTTCCCCAAGAGAGCTTTATTAAATTGTGTAATGTCATTGAAACCTATCCCTCCATCCTCTTTTTTCCGACATAGTTTCTTGCAAGAAATCCATGGATGTCTTCTTCTTTTATCTCCACTACTCCACCAAAACGTCGTCATAGCGCTAGTTAGTTTTTTGCAGAGATTTTTGGAAAGTCGAAAACATGACATGGCATAAATTGGTAAGGCTAAGCACACCGATTTAAGGAGAATATCCTTACCCCCTTGCGACATTGCTTTAGTGTACCAACCATTTAGACGAGCTTGTAACTTTTCCTGGATAAAACCTAGGAGTCTCCGTTTAGACCCACTAAAACATTCGGGATGCGCCTAATACTTACCCTCACCTCCTTCTTTGTCGATGAGCATCACTGTCTTAACAGATTTTTTTACACTCTCAGCAACTTTCGATCCAAAGATTATGGATTATTTGGCCTTATTAATCATTTATCCTGAGACTTCTTCGTAACTCTTGAGACAACTCATAATTTCATCATTTTCTTTCGTCGAAGCCTTACACATAAACAAACTAT
This sequence comes from Anastatica hierochuntica, assembly GCA_900406275.1. Taxonomy (NCBI): domain Eukaryota; kingdom Viridiplantae; phylum Streptophyta; class Magnoliopsida; order Brassicales; family Brassicaceae; genus Anastatica; species Anastatica hierochuntica. Next base: position 4,849 of record OVAN01013959.1, on the reverse strand, counting down.
CATCTGCAAAAAGAAGATGATGAACACTTGGACTTTCATCCGCTATCTTTAGACCAATAAGACGACCAACACTTTTCGCCTTAATAAGAGAATGGATCAATGCCTCAGCGCATAAGATAAAGAGAAAAGGGGAGAGGGGATCCCCTTGACAAAGACCTCGTTCGGGCTTAATGAAGCAGTGTGTCTGGTCGTTAAGAAGCACTGGGTAGGTGATTGTGCTCACGCAAGCCAGGATCCACCTAACCCAACGATCATTAAAACCAAGTTTTTCTATAAGAAGTTCTAGAAAATTCCACTCCACACGGTCATAGGCCTTTGACATATCAGTTTTAATAACCATAAACTCACTCGAAACTCAGGGTTTAGTACGGAGGGCATAGATCATCTCATGTGTGATAAGAATGTTATCCGAGATCAAACGACCCACAATAAAAGCTCCTTTTGTATCCGATACAAGAACATGGAGTATTTGCCTCAAACGTCCACAGAGGATACTTGAAATAATATTGTAGTGCACCAAACAGAGGCTAATCGGTCTCATATCACTAACCAAGGACCGGTTTGATATCTTAGGAATAAGGCACAAAATTGTGTGGTTCCACTCCGAAGGGAGGATTGATGTAGCAAAGAAGCGTTGCACTTCCTTGATGATCGCTGGTCCAACTATAGGCCATAAGCGTTGGTACAAAAGGCCAGAGAGACCACCCGATCGAGGTGTACTACTACCCTTTTCTCCAAAGGAAGCTAGTTTAATTTCCTCATTAGAGACAGGTCTCATGAGCAAGCTGTTCATATCGGTAGAGACTTTCGCCGTCATACCCTCAAGAAGATTCTCCACATTCACTGGATTTATACTGCTAAACTGATCGCGATAAAACTCCACCGCCACATTGCCTTTAGAGCCCTATGTGAACTGTTCCACACCGAGAGATCCTTAAGCATGATAACTCTATTTTTTTTATCTTTTGACTTTTGACTGAGTTGTGAAAAAATTTCGTGTTTTTGTCTCCTGCTTTTAGCCAATCATCTCTACTACGTTGCTTTCAGAATTGTTCTTCTTCACGGTACGTAGAGGCGAGCTCAATGCGGAGGGACTGCAAAAGGCCAGGTTTTGGCTGAGCTTTTGATGTCTCTCGTTCCAGTCTTTCGTGAAGACTGTCAATTGTAGTTCTTCAGTTTGTATTGGATCGTTTTTTCCATTTAGCGAGTGCATCTCTACAATTGCTTATTCGATCAGTTAATGAGATCTCTCGTCCAACTTATGGAATAAGCCAACCTTATGAGACAACGTCATCTACTACAAGCATGTTGATACATCATTTATCGAAAAAGAATCTCCCTTTACCTTGTTCGTGCTCTTCCAAGGCAAAGTTGATCTTGATAGGCCGATGATCAGAGGCCCATAACTGATCATATTCCATAAGAGAGCGAGGGAATAAGCGAAACCATTTTTTGTTACCGAAACTCCGGTCTAAACGACACTGAATCCAACCGTTATCTCGTACTCCTCCCCAAGAAAACCAATTCCCAACATGTATGATTTCTCTGATTTTACAAGTCATTGACATTATACGGAAGTCCCAAAATGAGCTTTCTTATCGTACATTGCCTCCACACTTCTCAGAGTTATTCATAAGTTCGTTCAAAATCCCCCCACTAGGATCCAAGCTTGATCTCGATTGATACCAATGTTCATAAGCTGGTCCTAAACTTCTTTTCTCCTAGCTCTTATAGGATCTCCATAAACACAGGTTAAAAAGAAACAAATCGAACTCATCCAAACTTTTAGATCAATGACTCTATTGTTGGCACAAAGAACGTCTACTTTAAAACATCTCTTCCACATAACCACTAAACCACCACTTAAGCCAATTGGCTCGACAATAACCAAATAGTCATAACCCAAACTGTTTTTTAAACCAAATACATAATTGAACTTTTGTTTCGTTTCCATAAAGAACATAAAGTCTGGAAAAACGGTTTTACGCATTTTTCGCAGACGGAGAATCGTCTCAGTGCCTCTGGCGCCTTGACAGTTCCAGCTCACTATACTCATTGGGAGAGCAGCGGCTTCAAACCGGAAGCCACCTAATTTTCTTGATTCTTGGGGGAAGCATCATCACCAGAGGGCTTTTTTGGGAGCACCTGAGACTTGAGCTCTCTACGCCAAGAAGGAGGTCTTTTCCTCGAGGATTTTTTCTTAGTAGGAGCCCCGGTCAGAGGGTCTATGAAAGACCCACAATGAAAGCCCGTTGAGCCATTTACTAAGAGAGGAGGAGATTGACCTTTATCTGGCGAAAATGAGTCTTCTACCTCTCTGACAGTCGTAGGAGACGGTTCAGAATGAGAAGGCCTCCCAACACTTTATTTGTGAGGAGAAGGTAGTGCAGTTTGAGTTGAAAAGTCAAAAACTCTTCCATACTTCTGCTAGCAGACAAAGTAATCTTCAGCAGACTAGAGGAAGAAGGTTCCATGTCTTTGTCAATGGATTGTTGTACCCGTTCAATGCATGCTAATCGTTATGTTGGGTCGGAGTGAGATACATATTGCAGAGCCATTCTTCTTTCTTCCGGTGGAAGAGACGAAAACAAAGACGAAAACTAATAAGACCTAAACAAAGAAAATAGGTAAAGGGTCAAATAAGAGATATGAAAAGTATAAAAAATAAAAGAGCATTTTCAAGCATATATGCCTTGAAATCAAACATTGCTATGAGTTTGCAGAAAAAGATAAACATCATACCTCGTTGACAAAAAAAAAGGATAAACATCATACCTCACATTTCTTTTTGGATAAAATGTTTAGTTCATTAGATTACACTGATCAAATTGATGAATGGACCCAAATTGCTTTATAAAAAAATTGGCTTTCAAGATAAAAACAAATACTTAAAACAAGTTTTACGACTCATCTAAGCATTAAGAAACATCGCTAATAACCTAGATCAATGCTAAAGAAAAGAAAAACTAAACAACACTAAAATCTTTGATTAGTAAGATGATTGGTCAGGTGCATGGTTGGTTAGGTATGTGTTCCAATCGCATAATTTACAAGTACCTTTTGATTAGTAAAATCCTTTTCTAAACGAGCAGTTTCTAACATTAATTAGTTGAGTAAGTCCAATATTTTCTTATTGAACGTACAAATATATTCCCGCTCATTTCATTTGCATTGAGCAATGAAAGAATTCTCGAAACCAATCTTATTTACGGATAGCATTGCACCACTGTAGCCGAGAAAAGATTGATCTTATTACCGTATTGTTTACATGATCTATCTGTTACATTTTCTACGAAGTTGTCAAAGGAATATACATGTATGTTGTATTTTATTTTTATACTGTATATATATTTGGCGAAATTGCTTATTTTAAACCAAAATTTGATTTTAAAACCAAAACAACACTGCCACTTGGAAGAAATAGAAGCATACATTTATCCGGTTGGAAAATTACAATATTTTTTTTGTAAATTTTGAAAATTACAGTTATCCCTTGTGAACAAACAAAAAAAGAATATGCAATTACCATTATTGGCTTTGTTGGGGACAATTTTATTCCATTAGTGTATGGCTATAGCCAGATCAAAAAGACATAAACAAGTCTCCTAGTTGAATGTGTAAACCAAGACCATAGCCGAGGACACACCGCCAAACCGAGGTCATAACCGAGGTAGGGTGAGTATCCCCTTAGCCGATTTAAATCTTAAGAATAAGGACAAATACCTTAATGAATTAGGAAAATATTCCTTATTGTATAANACTCGAATATAGAAGTTATCCATAAAGAAATATGGAAATACTCTTATTTGAAAATTATAAATACAAAGGGAAGAACCCTAATTCAGGGATCCGAGACATTTGACACACACACACACACACACATATTGTAATCGATCTCTTATTCATAGATAAAGAAAAATCATTTTACATCTCTCCGCTTCATCTCTAAAAACCTTCGAGATCTCTTGTTCTTGTACTTCTCCATCGAGAATCACCAAAAAAAACCCAAACAGTTTGGCGCTAGAAGGAGGGTGAAATTTCAACAAGAACAAAAGAGCGAAGATGAGCGAATCAAGCAGTTCCTCCAAACCAGAAAGCAGAATTAACCTCGAATCCACCTCTGAGGAAGTAGCTACTATTCAACCCAAGGAGGTAACACCCGATACAGTTGACGAGGCGGCGATCGCAGCGAGGCTTCAAGAGTACATGCTAATCGCGACAAAGCTAACACAAAATGAAGCTCGACTGAAGGAGTTAGAAGATGAAAACGCGATTCTTAAAGCTTCGGCGGCAGAGAAAGATGCTCATACACCCAATGTTGATGACAAGAACGATGGAAGGCGTGCTAAGTTCAAAAAGAGAGTCCCATCGATACAGCAGCTAGACGAAACACCGATGAAGGTTGCTAAGGAGACTCAAACACATCAAAATCAAAGCTTAGAGCTAACGCGAACCCTGGCTCTCACCATCATAACAGCCCTAGCGGATCCCACGAGGAAAACGCTAACGAGGCCCTTGGTTTAGCAGCCATGCTGGCGGGAAGGCTAGAAGCCATTAAGAATATGATGAAGCGTCTACTAGGAGTAGCTCCACCGATTATCAGGAGCGCTCCCAACTCCTATGCAGATACACCCTTCGTCGATGCTATCGCCCTTAGCGAAGTCCCTAAGAGGTTATCCTGGCCGGTCATGGCCCGTGGATTTAGATACGCACATCTCGTAGTATCGCCAACACATGGTCCTCATGTACATACAATTTCATGCATATTTTAGTGAGTTTTAGCTTAGTTTTTATTCATAATTAGGTTGTAAATAAGCATATTAGCTTCAGAATGCATCATTTAGAGTCT
>OVAN01013958.1:0-12430 GCA_900406275.1 Anastatica hierochuntica | reverse complement strand
TTTTTGAAAAACAAACAATACAAAGGTGTATTTTTGTAAGTCTCCCTATTAAAAAACATAATACTATTNCCTAAACTTTAAACCCTAAACCCTAATCACTAAATCTTAAACCCTAAACCCTATTTGTGCAAATAGGAGGTGTATATTTGAGAACCATTAAAAGACAGGTGTAAATGTAAAATTTCTTTTCTTTTTAAGTGTATTTCTGTAAATTAATCTTATTTTATTGATGATTGATATAACATTAAATTTGTTTTATATTTTTGAATATTTAAATTTCAATAAAGATAAAACGTAAGAGTTTAAACATAATTTTTAATATGTAAATTTCAGAAAATGTAAAATCTAAAAGTGTAACTATAATGTTCCTAATATTTCTTCCAAAAAAAAAAAGAAAAATTTTATGTAATTATCAGATTTAAAATTTATATTATTAATTTGGTCACCATTATTTTTGATTTATATTATGAACAATTTACAAAAAAAATTATAATATATATTTTTGTTGAATAATAATGTGTATATTTTTAAAGCATATTTTAAATATATACTTTTATTACCACTCTTAAATTATAATATTATAATAACACATAATATATTATAATAACACGTGTATAGTTTTAAAAACATAGTTAATTATTATTATGATTTAATTTTCATACCACATGTAATTAATATTATAACTATATTATTATAACACGTAATATATTATAATAGTAATAAAATAGTACGTGACTATTATTATTAAATTTTCTAAACAAGAAATATTATTATAAGAATTATTATTTTTATTATAAAAACACAAAACTATTTTTAAATACTTATGACCTAAAAAACCAAATTTAGGTGGTTATCCGGGATGTAATCGGCTAGAATTGCTATAATAATATAGATACTACTAGCAACTATTATTAATCAATGTTATCTTATAAAAATATAAAAAAGTTATAATAATATTAGAATAATATAGTTACAATTTGTGACTTCAATTCACCATGCAATCAGCTATGATTAAATTTTATAAGTATTTGTATTATTAATATTATAACTATATTATTATAACTATATTATTCTAACATTTAAATAATAATAATAGATAAAAAGTGCATATATGAAAAAAATACATGAAAAGTCGTATGTATTCATCTGATATGACCGCTTCAAGTAAAATTCCACGTCTATGAGTTTCCTTCCAAACATTCAAAATGTGGACATTAAGTACGAAATCATTGTAAGGGACTTTGATTTCGGCAACATTGTTAACATTCGTCATTAGTAGTGTTATTTTTATTATTGGTTGAGTGATTTTTTGTATGGATATGAGTAGTTATATTTGTTCTTAGAACTATATATATATAGATAGAGATAAGAGTTAATCGATTAGGGTTTTCAAAATTATTATATTTGGTATACTAATTTATTGTAATATCTAAATTAAATAGAGGAAATAAGTACTTACTATATAATCCAAATGAGAAAACTATTTTTAAGGAATATAATTTTTATAATCACCCAAATCGATTCTATTATTTTATATTCACTTTGTTTATATATAAGAAATCTTTCGAGGGGACCGTTGCATGTATTTTAGAACCATGAAATAAAAATTATAAAAGTTATTATTATTAATAACTATAATATATATACAAAATATTAATAATTAAAAAAAGAAGGAAAATGGAAAATATTTCGAAGTCTGTGTAAATATAATTTCGGTCAACACATTATTACGATTCTTTAGAATCGTCTAGCAAACCACACACATAATTTTGGGTGAGAATTATGTGTCTCAGTGAGAATTTATGATTGTATTAATTATAATATGTCTCGGTGTCGATCAATAATTGTATTAATATTTGAAAAGATTGGAGTGAAAATTTTGTATTATATAAATCAATATGAGATCATCACGCCAACTTCTTCATTTATTATAGATTTGAAAGAATGAATGCAATATAGAGGTATATATAAAAATATTGAAAATAAATAATACCTTTTGATCAGCTAAAATAGTTTCGAGAGTTTCACCGGATGAAGAAGATTAACGCCAAACAAGAAGTGCTTTTACATTAACGCTCCAATTACTCCGTATGAATGATTTGAGATCCTCAACGTAATCAATAAATAATGAAGACATGATTTTTTAAAAATTGTAAGGTAGATCTGAAATTTTAATATGCAATAGCCAAGTGAGAATCACCCATATTTATACTTCTAAATTAAACTTGGTAGGCTAGACAAAGTAAATATTATGTCCTTAATTATTTGGTTAGTAATTTCTATTTTCTATATTAAGTTGACTAAAATTAACGTAAATAATAATTATAGGTAGATATTTCCTAATTCATATATACATTTCCATAATTAAACTTTAAGAAAGATTTACATAATTGAATTTTCATATTGTTAGACATTAAATAAGATTTCCATACTAGTTAAGAAATTTTTGTTCGATTTGGATCTGACTTCTCTAGACTAAGTTGTCACAATGTCATTATATCATACTTTCATATCCTATGATAATGCGATTGGAGATCCCAACAATTATTTAGTGTAGTGTTGCTTTCGTTACTCTTAAGTCTAAACTTTGTTTTGGCTCTAGTGCCTATCATCTTTAAAGTAAATCGAATTGGGAAGAACAATTGAAAAAAAATGTACCCAAAAAAAAAGTTTATACAATGACTTTATGCAAAAGATTTAATGTCAATCGGTGTTTGTGACGCAGACAAAGTAAATATATGATTTATTTTTTTTTGTAAAAATCTCTAAGTCTAGTGGTTAACTAAAAGTCTAAAAATTGATTAATGCATCTAATACCGTAAAAATCTAAAAAATTTATCTCTGTGGAATAAAGAAAATTAAAAAATCTTAATTTCGGGAACGAAGTAAGTAGTAAATATCATTATAGGTACGATAAATATTTATATATTTAATAGTCATAATTAAAAAAGTTTTTGAGAACTACCCATATAAATATTATGAAAGTAACTATAAGATGTAAACAAATATCATCCATTTTTTCAATTCCAAAATGCGATTTTACATTTTTACCTTTTTCGTTTTTTCCCACAAATGAAAGATTTTTTGTAAAAAACTCCAATATTATATATTTTTTAATAATAAAAAATTAAATAATAAATTTTCCATGATTATTAAGCAAATTAGACCATACTATGATGGCTTTTCTAAAAAAAAGTCAGAAAAAGATTTTTATAAAACATATATTCGAGCTCTTCGTTACAAAGATGCCTTTTTAACCATAAAAAAGACAGATGATTTTTTCAAAAACATATTCGAGAGTTCGATTTCGATTCTCTTACCTATTCTCCCTAAAGAGTTCTTACCTAATATTAAATTATTAAACTTAATTTAAGAACCTATTAGGAATTCTTAGTGTATTTTGGGTATTATTGCAAAAACCTCTAAAACCACGAACATCGTGGTCTCTAAAACCGCCTCTTAACCTTTTTTTTAATTAAAAAAATAAAAAGAAAAGAATATGTTAGAGACCGCCTCTTACGGTTCTTTTGTAAGAAACCGCCTCTTACATCTCTTTTGTAAGAGGTGACTCTTACAAAGTATTTTAGATTTTTTTTTAAGTCAGAATTATTTCATTTATGGATCGGTTTGGGTTCGGTTTTTTCGGTTATTTTCTGTTTTTTCGGTTTTTGAATTCGTTTCGGATCCGTTTATAATTTTTTTCGGGTTTCGGATCCGTTTTGAATCCGTTTAAAATATCTCGATCTGAACCGAAAATACCTGAATATATCCGAAAATATCCGAAAATATCTGAAAAACCAGAAAATATACCCAAAAAGACCCGAAAATACCTAATTATATCCGAAAATATCTGAACATTAATACCCAAATGAACCGAACCGAAACCGAAAGAACCGAACCGAAACCGAACGGGTAACCGAAAATATATTTTTTAAAAAATATTTTTTTTAAGAACCCATTAGGGCAAGTTTATTGCAAGAACCCCTTGGGGGTTCTTAAAAAAATAATATAATATTACAAAGAGTTCTTAAAAACTAAGAACCCATTGTAAAAGGTTCTTAAATATCTTATCTAAGAACCTTTTCCAAGGCGTTCTTAGGCCATGTACTACGCAGGATCTAACCGCGTCTCTTAGCATTTTTTGATTTAAAAAAAAAAGAAATTGTAAGATACGGACTCTTAAAGTCCTTCGGTAAGAGGCGAATCTTTCGAGTATCTTAGACTTTTTTCTTTTTTTTGGTCAGAACAACTTCATTTTCGGATCGGTTTCGGTTCGGTTTTTTCGGGTTTTTTTTGTTTTTCGGTTTTAGGATCCGTTTCAGATCCATTTATGATTTTTCAGGTTTCGGATCCGTTTCGGATCTGTTTAAAATACCCCGATCCAAACCCAAAATACCCAAAAATATCCGAACATTAATATCCGAATGAACTGAACCGAAAACGAAAGAACCGAACCGAAATCGAACGGGTAACCGAAAATATTTCTGGTTTCGGATCCGTTTAAATTTTCAAGAACTGATTCTGATCTGAAACAGATCATAAATAGAAGGATCCGAATATCCGAGATTCGAATAATCCAAACCGAAACCGATCCGAGGATCCGAATGCCCTGACCTATTTTGGAATTTTAAGAACCCCATTTGGAGTTCTTGCAATATTAGTATAAAAAAGCTAAGAACCCATTAGAAGTTCTTAGCATTTTTTATTAATTTCAAATTAGCTAAGAACCCCTAAAGGGTTCTTAGCATTGTTTATGGTCTTTAGTTTTAAAAACTCCTTGTAATATTATATATATTAAGAACTCCCAAGGGGTTCTACATTAAACATGCTCTAGAGCAAGATTATTGGGGATCTTAGAGCAAAAACAACGGGGGATCTAATCCCATGCTCTTAACATATTTTTAATTTAAAAAAGAAAAAGAAAAACAAAAAGGCTAAGAAACGGTTGTTAAGTCTCTTCTGTAAGAGGCGGTTCTTCGAGCGTCTCTTACTGTCTTTTTTTTATTTTTTATTTTGGATCAGAACAATTTCATTTTCGGATCGGTTTCAGATCCGTTTTTTCGGGTTTTTTTTTGTTTTCCGGTATTCGGATCTGTTACATATTCATTTACGATTTTTGAAGTTTCGGATCCGTTTCATATTTGTTTAAAATATCCCGATTCGAACCTAAAATACCCGAAAATATTCGTTTCGCCTCCGTTTCGGTTCCGTTTGAGATCCTTTTTTTTGTTTTTCAGTTTTTAGATATGATACGGATCTATTTACGTTTTTTGGAGATTCGGATCCGTTTCGGATCTGTTTAAAATATCCCGATCCGAATCCAAAATATTCGAAAATATCCGTTTCTGTTCTGTTTGAGATCCGTTTTTTTGTTTTTTTGTTTTTAGATATGATACGGATCTTTTTTACGTTTTTTGGAGTTTTGGATCCGTTTTGGATCTGTTTAAGTAAAAAATAATTTTATTTAAGAAACCCGTTTGGAGTTCTTGCAATAATTGACCAAAATTATTCTAAAAAAATAATAAAAAATGACTAAGAACCCCTTTGGGTTCTTAGCATTGTACATGGTCTTAGATGGGTCTCTCAAACAAGAAAAAATTAATATTTTAAACCAAAGGTTCTTAAAAGCTTAAGAGACTTTCACAAGGGTTCTTAGACCATGTACAATGCTAAGAACCCCAAAGGGGTTCTTAGCCAATTTTTTATTATTTTTTTTAGAATAAGAACCCCAAAGGGGTTCTTAGCAATTTTGGTCAATTATTGCAAGAACCCCAAATGGGGTTCTCAAATAATTTTTTTTTACTTAAACAGATCCGAATCGGATCCGAAACTCCAAAAAACGTAAAAAAATATCTGTATCATATCTAAAAACTGAAAAACAAAAAAAAATGGATCTCAAACGGAATCCAAAACGGATATGTTCGGGTATTTTGGGTTCAGATCGGGATATTTTAAACATATCTGAAATGGATCTGAAACTCCAAGAAACGTAAACAGATCTGTATCATATCTAAAAACTGAAAAACAAAAAAAACGGATCTCAAACGGAACCGAAACGGAATCGAAACAGATATTTTCGGGTATTTTGGGTTGGGATCGGGATATTTTAAACAGATCTGAAACGCATCCGAAACTTCAAAAATCGTAAATGAATATGTAACGGACCCAAATACAGGAAAACAAAAGAAGACCGAAAAAACGGATCTGAAACCGATCTGAAAATAAAGTTGTTCTGACCCAAACAAAAAAAAAAGAATAAAAAAGAAGAAAACGTAAGAAACGCGGTAAGAACCGCTTCTTACGCAAGGACTTTTAGAGTCCGTCTCTTAGGATTTCTATTTTTTTTAATTAAAAATAGGTAAGATACGCGGTAAGATACCTCGTTGTATATGCTCTTAAGCTTTTAAGAACTCTTGGTTTAAAATATTAATTTTTTTTAAGAGACCCATGTAAGATCCTCCAATAATCATGGTCTCTTAAATAAGATATTTTAGAGCATCTCCATTAGCAATCTGGGGGAGGGGGCTCACCACCTGTCCATTTACATTATTTTATATTTTTTCGTTTAATTTAAAAAAAATTATTAAACAACCAATCGCGGGCCGCCACGTGTCGTGGACCCCGCGAAAGGTTCATGAGACGGTCTCTTGCGAGAGATACTCAGCGACACAGTCTCTTAAAAATATGATTATTATAATTCTTTTTTTTTTGGAATTTGTGTGAGCCTCTCCATTGAACTTCCAATGGAGATGGCCTTACAAAGGTTCTTAAGATCTAAGAATTCCAAACATTAAAATATATATATATATATATAATTTTTTATATAATTAATTTTTAAAAAAATCTTCTCTTTAGAACCCTTAATAATCATGGTCTATGATTAGTGGGGTTCTAAATTTGGGGTTTTAAAAAAATATATTATATTTAAATGCAAAAGATTTTAAGATCATGATCATTGGAGGGGTTCTTAACTCAGTATTTAAAAAATATATATTAAACAATTGAAAAAGTGAGAGAGAGAAAGAGAAACCGTTTTTACATCTCCTCCTAAAGAACCGACTCTTAAACTTTTTTCCCTGTTTTCATTTGTTAAACAAAAATAAAAATATAAATAATAAATATAACATTTAAAATAATATTATATTTATCTTTTTAGAACCCATGTGGATTTCTAGGGGATATTCTTGCTCATTAAGATTTAGTAACATCATATATATATATATATACAAGTTCATTGGCCCGCATAATATGCAAGCATCAAACTTTTGTAAATTTTAGATTTGATATATTGAAATTTTCGTCCTTCAAAATTTTCAACTGATATGATATCTTAGTTGGACCAAAGTAGCAAGTTTTTTGTATCTGTTTTGGAGCTTGTGTGGTTTTCCCTTTGTTTTGATGTTTAAACTTAAACACTATTTGGTTCTGGTTTATTTTAATATAATCAGATGTTTAAAGAAAATGATATCTTAAATTTTTTGAATTTTAAAATTTTAAACATGTAATTTTTATTTAGACAACATATTATTCTATAAATTTTAAAATAGAGTAGTGCTTATTCTACTTGGCATATGCTGCAACAAAAAAATATTTTACGGATTTTAAAATTCGACCCCGCAAAAAATATAATTATAAATACCATATCACTCCATTTAGCATGTTTTGCGTAAGATTGAATATTTTACGTATGTTGACATTTGACGCCGCTAGAAACTATAATATTAAATTTTAAATTGTTTTATTCATGACTACAAATGTTGATTCATTATTTATTAAATTTATTTTCTGTATTGTTATCAAAAAGTAGAAGATATGAAATTTTATTAGTTCATAACTTCGTATAATTTTTTTAGTAAATCGAAATATACAATATCTTAATAACTATTTAAATATATTAAATTTTATATAAAATGTATAATTGATTTATTGAGTAGCATTAATTTATTTTTTAATTTATTTTATTTTAAGATATATTTATCTTATATCATATTTAAAATTAAAATATATATATATATTATTTTTTTTATTAAAAAATCAAATATATTAAATAACTCATTAAAGATAACTAAGATTTTTAAAGATAATTATTTTTTAAATATTTTCTTTATTAATTTCGTTTAATTATTTATTATTTTCTTTTTGTTTAAAAAATAAAAAAATAAATTTATTAATAATTTTTTATTAATCAAAAAATTCATTAAGAGTAACCTAGTAATCAACTAGCCCAATTTTTAATTTAGTGCAAACTAACTTTATACTTAATATATAAGATATATTTTAAAAAAAAAAATTTCTTTACATACCCAATAATCTTTCTCTAAGTAACTTTAACTTTCAGGTGTGTAAATGGTATGGGCATTTTTTTTTTCTTAAATAGGGTTAATACGGTACAACCCAACACTAAAGTCAACCTAACATCTATGTATTTTGGGGATCACCACCACCACGCATAATCAAACAATAAGACATGATGACATGACATAACATTACTCAAAGTTAGTACAATAGTCGATGATATGACATATAAACGAGAGATGGTACCCACAATAATTAACTCTCTCGTGTCGGTCCAACAACATATCACATGAATGAATGAATGATAACCAAAAAAAGTTAAAATTAGAGAGCTTGATAAGTTGTAAAAAAGAAGATAACAACAACAACAACAACACGTGATGATGAAAGCAATCTTCTCTTATCTTTTTTTTCCTCTTATCAATTTCATTTGTTTTGTTGTAGCAGATAATTAAAAAACAAAAAACACAAAAGCGAAAAGAGAAAGAGAGAAAGAGAAAATGTTACAGCTGTTTTTCACGATAGCGTTCTCGGCGGCGCCGTTAACGTTATACATACCGCCGGTAAGATGTTTGACGGTGTTCGTTGAGACGATGGAGGAGATGGGAATGGAATCTAGGGTTTATAGCAGAAGAATCTTCCCTCGCGCCAGAATTGCTTGGTCTAGGCTTCTTGATTGCTTCTCCTCAACTTCTCCTTCTTCTCTGTAGATTATACTACGATTCGTATTTCTCAATAACATGTTTTTCGATTTGAGATTTATATATAACTCGAGATGTTGATAGTTGATTTAGGGTTTTCTTCTTCTTCGTTGTTGTTTGATCTTAATAATTATTAGAGATGAATCTAATCCTCTTTTGTTGTTCTTGTTATTGTCATACATGTTGAATTTGAGCAAAGATCATCTCTTTTTAGTTACAAGTTTTGAATAAAAATTGAAAGAATGAATCAAATGTTATAAGATTGTTGTTTTTCTTCTTAGTTAGCCATTGTGCAAGGCTTTAAGAACCAGAGAACATCTAAGCCCTTTGTTGCTTCTTTGCTTTCTTCTTCTTCTTCTTCTTCCTTTCTCTTCACCATTGCTTGATCAGTCTTTCCTCTTTCCTGCATCACAACAAACTCTTTTAAGGAAGATCCTATGTGATTGTGTTTTAGCAGGTTAAAAGTATGATAACATACAGTTGTTTTAGTGGCTCTCAAGGTCTTTAAAGAAGCTGTTCTGTTCTCTGAGAAGCATTGTGGAGATGGTGGGTTTGTTCTTATTTGCAGTAATCGTTCATGTCCTTTGTTCTTTATAGTCTCTAGTTTTAAAGGACTAGGGATGATGTTGTTCTCTGCATCTTCCACTCTCCTATAGAACATACACACAAAAGATCCCAAATTTAGTAAAGCTTATGCATAGATCACATATAAAGAAAGTTTCTTACAGAAAGAAAACTTACTTCTTCCTTATAAGTTCCTCTTCTCTGTTGTTCTTCACTGTCTCCACATTTATAAGAACAGGAATGTTCTCTGCATCATCCATTCTCCTGCAAAATCCATTGTAGTACTTTATAACTCACTTCTCTGTTTTGGTTCTTATTTGCAATGTAACACTGCTAATACAATGGTTAAAAAAGCTTACTTCTTTCTTCTACGGTTCTCTTTAAAGTTACTTCCTTTAACATCTGTAGAATCTTGGATCTTGTCTTTGCTCACTTCAAGCAATGGTTTTCTTTCCTTTTTCAACTCCAAGTCGAGTGCAGAGTAAGGTTGATTTATCACTACACCCACTTGATGACTCTCTTTGACTTCTCTCTCAGTTACCTTTGTGGCTAATCTCTTCAACTCATAGCAGAACTCGGAGATATGTCCTAATATGTCTCTCCCTGAGAATAGGTTTCTAGCAGATTGTGTGCTCTTTAGTCTTGGTGTTGTTTCTTTATTCATCTTCTTGACAGATGTTGATTTAAATGCTGTTGCTCGCCATGATTTTGCTTGTTGACTTGGAGGTGTATCTAAGTTTGGATTCTGATTTTCACTGTCTTTGTTGTTTGATGTAAAAGGTGACAAAGCATGTCCCTTTCGTCTACAATGTAAAAGCAATGTAGAGTATGAACAATAAGGCTATAGCAAAACATTGAGGATTGAGATTTCAAGAAGAGAGTTTAAAGAAGATACCTTTGATTCTGCTCTGTAACTCCTGGACTCTTCTCATTCGTATCCTTCAGACTTGGATGCTACAAAAACAGAAACTTTTGAGAAATCTTTTAAAGAGGGAAACAAGAAAATCAAGAAGAAGGAGAAGCAAAAAACCTTGGAAGAAGTGGGTGTTAAGAGGAAGTCTTCAGGTCTCTTGGGATGATTACAGTCTGCAGAAATCAAGAATCAGCACGAGAAGATCAAAGAGGAGAAGAAACTAAAGAGAGAGAGAGAGAGAGAGAGAGTGTTAACCAGGTTTGCAGAACCAAGCATCATCGTCAATGGAGTCAAAATGGTTAGGAGACAAGAAGTCGAACCACTTAGGAGCTCGGATATGTTCGTAGAAGACGTCTTCTACAAAACGAGAATCGATTCGTTTCCAATCGATATGAGCAGGCTCCATCACTGAGAATACACAGATCAGAGAGAGAGAGAAAGAAAAGGAGAAGAAGAAGAAGAAAGTAACCGTTGGAGTTAAAACGTTAACAATCATGTGAACGTGGCGGCTTCTTGTTACCGTTGCAGCTTTATTTAATTACTCTCTCTCTCATTTGTTTTTTCGCCGCTCTCTCATTCTTTTTTTTTCAACATTAATTAAAAAAAATCCAAAAGCTAAGCCACTTGGAAAAATACAAAATACAACCAACGTAGGAAAATGCAATGGAAAGTAGAAAGTACATCATTGGAACCAAAAAAAAGGAGAGTAGAATGTATTATCAAATGTTGTTAAAAAAGTACATCAAATGTCCTAGGTCTGGGACAAAAATATGAACCAGAAATACTGATCCGAATCTTATGTATAGCCCTCGGCAAAAAACCTGGGAATCGGGTACCCGACCCGAACCGATCCGAAAATTCGGGTTCGGGTATGTATCGGATAAGGTGAAAATACTTATTTGGTTCCTATTTTTCAGGGATTCGGGTATCGTTTTGGTTCGGTTAATAACCGATACCCGTATGGGTACCCATTTGTACCCGAACATATTACATGTTTTAAAAAAAAATATGATATACGACATATATGATATATATATATGTTAATGTTTCTAATTCTAAGTTTCTTTTTCCTTTTGTCTCTTCAGCTCCTCTTCGTGGTTTGCGAGAAAGTAATTAACATTTCTTCTTCAGTTCATTTTCCAAATCAAAACTGGAAACCCTAAAGATTACATCTTCATCGACTCTTCCCCAGTCTCCGCCGTCTGTGTCTTCGACATATCGATCGCAGGTAAGAACTAAGAAGACGATGTCTTATGATTTCAATTTTCGATTTTCAGTTTTCAATTTAGGGATTCAATAGCTTTCTCTTTCTGTATTAATTTTCCACATATCATCTTCTCTTATGATTCTGTTTTTTGTTTGATTTCGTATAGATCTCTCTCATCTTCTCTTATGATTCTGTTTTTTGTTTGATTTCGTATAGATCTATCTCATCTTCTCTTACGATTCTGTTTTTGTTTGATTTCGTATAGATCTCTCTCATCTTCTCTAATGGTTATGTTTCTATTTGATTGATGATGCAGATGGATTCCTCTTCGTATCCGCCAAATGTTGATAATACGAAGAACAATGATGTTGATTCAGATAGAAACAATGAAAATCTGTCTCCTAATTCTACAACCCCTGGAACTAAAAGCAAAAAGAGAAGCACTTCTTCAATCCAAGAAGAAGAATCATCTCCGAAGGCCAAGAAGGAGACACTACAAGAAATCAGACAGTTAGAGACGGAAATTTGGTTCGTCTCTAAAATGTCGCTAATATTGAGACTAATTAGAGACGAAATGGAGACATTTTAGCCATTTGTCTCTAATTCGTCGCTAAATAACGACAAGCGCTACTTGCCGTTGTTTGGTCGCTAAACAGAGACAATTTAGCGACCAAACAATATCAGTCGCTATTTAGAGGTATTTTAGCGACGAAAATATGTTACACGCTAATTTAGAGACAAATTTGCGAC
>OVAN01013957.1:0-12431 GCA_900406275.1 Anastatica hierochuntica | reverse complement strand
TTTGCTGAAAATTGATGATTTTAAATTGTGTTAGTTTACAATTTTGATAGTCTTTAAGTGAAAAGAATATTTGAATTTCTAATATGTTTGCTAGAACATGTAAATGAGTAATTAGAGTTATTTTAATTATTAGATATATTTAATAAAAAATTTAAAATATGTTTATTTAAAAAAATCATACATGAAAAAATCTATATTTCTCTTTTAATAAGATAGATTGTCACGTATATGAGTTTTACAAGTTAACGCAAATGTAGTTATAAGAAAAATTGTTTGATATGTAAAGAATTTCCTTATTTATAGTTTATCTGGTAAAAGTAGTGAGGCACTATGCTTAGGTGTCTAGCGTTCAGCTAGAGTGCAATAACAAAATTTGAATAATCACATATTGTAATATAGTAGATTATTGGATAATATAATACTATGCCAAAAATAAAATACAAATTGGATAAATTATAAACGAAGTAAATAGACAAAGAAGTAGGTGAGGCATGAACATGGTTAATGTAGTTGGCTGTGGAGAGAATTCTAGTTAGCCATTAAATATCTCATCCACCACCTCTCACGACGATTTTTGCAATGTGTGGCCGCTAAAAATTCGGTGCTTAAATTCACATGCATGATCATTTTCAGTTTTTTCTTTTTTTTTGGTGATAATTATCATGTTTTTCAGTTCACATGCTTCAATTTTTTTTGATAAAAAATATGTTATCTTATTATATACAGCTGCAGGCATTTAACGTCAATGTGATACATATGCATAAGTGTAATTCATAAAGTTGAGACATGTGTCAGTTAATCAATCAAATTATACACATGATAAGACATATGTCAACTATTTAAATTCTACAATTTTGTATAAATAAATTTTCTATTTTATAAAACTCAAATATTAAATATGATAATTTCATTGCAAGTGACCGGTATAGAAAATTCAAAATTTTTTATTTTCTATTTTGGATACCTTTGTATTCCTCCCTTTGACTGTATCGTTAATCTGCTAAACGTACTTGTGTTCCTCCGATAACACATAGATTTCTAAGATAGCAATGTGGGTTGATACTTGCTTCTCCAATCTAACAGGTGGAAGATGTCAAGATCCCTCTACCCATAGGTTTAACAGCCTTTCTTCTCTTTGAACTCCAACCAACCAAGGACCCTCCGGTGAAAGGTCTGCGAACGTCGTCCCTAATTTAGATAAGCCGTTTGTCCAAAATGAGTAATTTTTCACATTTCCAATTTTCATCTTTATCTAAGGTATATGTGTTGTCTGTGCGTTAGCAACTTGTTGGTTAATCAAGAGATTTTCTGTTTCCTTTTTAAAGTCCAGAAGTTACTAGGAGAGCCTTGCAGAACCTCTTAGATGAACCATCGTACTCATATGAATCCCTACTTAAAAAATATCATCATGATTAGTTTAAAAGCATTAGCTATATTCCATTTGTGGAGATCCTCACCCATAACTTGCCTTTAGCTTTGCTCAATGTTATTGTAGACAATTGCAATTCTTGTTGTGTGGTGTATGTATGTATTGCCTTCCACAAAAAAACCTCTAGAGAGAGACTCAATTGTCTTGATGATCTTTTTTGGCGGAATGAAGGAGTTGCACCAAAAGTTTGATAGCTCGAAGATGACAGAGTTCAACATTTGAAGCCTCTATGAAAAAGACAAATTTTTTATGGCCCAACCATTGAACTTGTTTTTAATTTTTGGACCAAAAGCGCAAACCAAATGTTGTGAGCTTCTTTATTCAGAGAGGTAAAACCAAGGTACCTAACTGGGAGAAAAACATGGGAGATGCATGTTGAGTATGCTATGTAATTTTCCTCTTCAGTCAACATACCACAATTGAAGAAACAAGTTTTTGGGATAATTATTGCCAAGCCAGACATAGTTTCAAACTCCTTTAAAATTTTCAACATTTTATGGATTGAAGACAAGATCTATCTGTGAAGATCAGAAGGTTGTCGGCAAAGTATAAATGGATAGTTTCTTTTCCTTACACATGTAATGGTAACCAAAATCGCCATTAAATGCTCCCTTGTATAATACCCTGGATAGACAAATCATTGCTATCACAAAGATGTAAGGTGAGATAGGCTCTCCATGCTTAATTCCTCTATGCCCTTTAAAGCATCCATGTAAGTTCCCATTGTAGGTCACAGAGTAGGATGTAGTACATATGCATGCTTCAATCCCCCTATTGTATTGTTGTGGAATCTCAATAGCTCTAAGGGTATAAAGGATAAATTCCCACCTTAGAATTTCAAAAGCTTTTACTATGTCCACTTTGATAGTCATCTTCCTCATACCTTTAGCACTTTTATACCCATTTACTATGGCTGTTGCAAGAAGATTGTTTTCCACTAACAATCTACCTTTTACAAATGCAGATTGTGAGAGGTTGATGAAATCAAGAAGCATTGGATTCAATATGAAGATCAACAGCTTGTAGATAGCTTTATATAGAGTACTGCAGTAGGAGATTAACATGTAGTCTAAAAGGAGAGAGGCTCTCAGTTTCTTAGGAACAAGATCGAGGATTGTGCGTTAGTGGCTCTAGGCATGAAGCTAGGGGAGAAGAACTGGTTGATACCTTGAATAACATTTTGCTTTAACACACTCCATGCTCCTTTGTAGAATTTAGGTCAGAGGCCATCCGGTCATGGAGTTTTGTTGGAATTCAGCTTATGAATCATTTTTGTTATTTTCTCGCGTGATGGAGCACACTGCATACTGACTTTGCTTGAATTTGGACAGGTGTAGCTAAAGAGTTGCTTGAGCATGAAGCTATTGATTTGGATGGGATGAAGGATGGGGNGGGGGGGGGGGGGGGTTGAGGAGGTTACTGAAATGGTTGACAGCGAGAATGAATATTTCCTAAGGCTTTGAGATTTTCTCTCCAGTTGAGAGGATAAAATTTCTCATAACATTGAATGAGTTTCTGGTTTGAGTGATCTTGTGAAAATATGTTGTGTTTTGGTCTACCTCCTTCAACCATTGAATCATATATTTCCTCTTGAAATATGATTCCTCTATTCTTTTTAGGTATTCCCATTTTAATCGAAGCCTTTCTCCTGTTGGAATGAACAAGATAAAGGTTTAGTTAAAGCTTGAACTTGCATAGATTGAAGCAAATTGTCCATTTCCAAGATCCTCTTGTGAATTTGTGAGAAATTATTTTTCCTTAGAGTTTTGAAGTCTCTCTTTATGACTTTTTTTTTGGAATTCAAAGAGGCAAAACTAGTAGGCATATGATCATTGTTTTCAGTTTGTTTCAATGCATTTTCCACTGTAGCAAAAAAAACTTTAGATGGTGGGTGAGGTAGTTAAAGAACTTGAAGGGCTTGGTACAAGTTAAAGGTAGAGGGCATTCAAGGGTTACTACAGAGGAGATATAATATGATATTTCAGGAGGGAGGAAGTAAATAAGGTTTTTTAGATAAGAGGTTAGCCAATAATTATTTACTACAAACTTTTCTAGCTTCTTAGCAATGAGATTGATGAGTTGTTTATTGAACCAGGCAAAAGGAGGGTCCTGGAATCTAACATTTAGCAAGCCTAATTGGAGTAGACAGTCTTTGAACTCCAACATATGAGAGGACAACTGGTTTACAGACAAAGTTGAGTGTTTAGAGTAACAAAGTATCTAGTTGAAGTCATCACCATTATCCAGGGTCTACTGTCCAGTGTGTAAGAGTTGTTAAGCTGAAGCAGATCGTACCACAGGTTAGACCTTTCTTCACTTAGATTTGATGCATATATGGCTGTGAACACAAAGTTATGACCTCCAACGATATTGACTTCACAAGTCAATGATTGTCTTAGTTGATTACGAAATGTCACACGTGCAAGGTGCTTCCATATAACTACTATTCTACCATAATCATCAGAAAAGTGGTTGGAGCAATATAATCAGTCATGCAAAGTTGCCATCACATGGTTTAGGCCAACTTCTTTGATGTGAGTTTCCAAAAAGGTACCAAGAATAGGCTTGTGATAAGATAACCAATCATAAATAGGTTTGTGTTTCTCATGGCCATTAAGCTCACAAATTTTCCAACAAAAAGTATTTATATACATGGCTACAAAAAGGGTGGGATGAAGGAAAAGGCTAGAGAGTATGTGAAACCCCTAAGGAATAGGCTTCATAAGTAAGAAGGGATTAATAGTAGTTTGGGGGTCTGAATTGTGTGGATGTGGTTTGTAGGGTGAATGGTAGGCAGATTGGATTTAAGGGGTGTGGTCAGGATGTATGGGTAACTATTTCATGGGCTAGGGGGTCTTTGGGGGTAGAAATTTACCTAGTAGGATGGTATGGGTTTGCGGAGCTTGGATGGTTTGAAGTTGGGAGATGAGTAAGAGAGGAAAAAGGTGGGAAGGTAGGGGAGAATTCATGTTTGCAGAGGCTGGAGGAACACACTGGTTTAATTATACTTGAGCCTGATTCAGTTCATTAGAAAGAACGTGGTCAAGTTCATTAGTAAGAACAGACTGATTGCCAGTGTTCTCTATTGGCTTAGCTGAATCCTCTTGCCTCTGCTTTGATTTAGGGACCAATACTGGGGTAGTATGATAGCAGTTCCTAATGACATGCCCAATCTCTTTGCACATGAATGGCTAAGTATACACGATAGTTATACTTGACTTTATGGACCTCTTCCACAGACAGTTACGAATGAGAAAGTTCGTAGATGAATATGTCATATGAAAAGATGGATATGATGTAATTATGATGTATCACGCATCGAAGGAGATCATGATTCAGGACTTGGTTGGATCATCCGGGATCATAACGGGAACGTTCTCCATTGCAGAATGGGAAGATTTTAGGAACGCTCCACTGCACTGGAAGCTGATTGTACTGCTTTGTTATGGGCTATCCAAGCCTTGTGGAGACTAGGTTATCAAAAAGTTGAGTTCGTTGATGAAAATTCAACTGTTAAAAAGATTATAAATGGGGAATCCCCTAACTTACGGTTACAATCCTACAACTCGACGATTGATGAATAGCGGCTCTCTTTTGATGCGGTCGAAATTAAACATGAAGGTTTAGAGGCAAACAAGTATGCAGATAAGTTAGATAGGACTGCCCTTGCAAGTTCCAACTCCATGGTCTCCGTTTTCTTATTGCTTTGGTTTCTTGACTGATATTGTAAGCGATGATAGCGCTTAAGTTGATTAATAAATTGATTTGAAGAAAAAAGATAATAATATATAAATAATTAATATTTATATTTTTGTAATATATAAAAATGAAATAAAATTGTCTAAAAGAGCATATTAAACGTGATCTTACCGAATACTTTTTAATTGTGACTATTTTTTGTAAATATAAATGTCTACAAAACATACTATATTTTTTTTTATCAAACACTATAGTTTCTTTTGATGTGTTATAATAATTGAAAATTAGTTGAAAGAGAAACTACGATTCAACCTAAATTGGGTTAATCGAGACTAATATTATTAGAAAAATGAAATTCTTGTAGTTCACCACGAGTTAAAAATCTTAACCAACATCGAAAAAGGTTTAATTCTAACGATAAATTTACAAACATAAGTTTTACAATAAATTTAAAGATAATTAAAAAAATAATTTATCACCAAAAATTATAGACTAAATCCTAAATAAAGAATCAAAGACGCTATTTGGTCTCAGGAAACAGCGCCAAAAACTTGATATCTTAGGTTTTAATTCAAAGAACACAGTGCAACTGCACAACAAATCGCAATAGTATCTAGGGATCGAATCCACATAGATCAGTTACACACTAAGACCTTTAGTTCATATCAAGCTAGAAGACACATAAATTGATATTGAGTTTTTCGAATTGCAATTAAACTTAAAAGGTAAGTAATTAAAAACAGTGTAAATTCAATAGATTAAAAGCATCATGCATCAAGGAATTCATAGTAAATCAGATCATGAATGCATGAAATTTATCAGCGAATCAATTAAGCACCATTCTAGAACTCAAAACATAGTTGTTATTTTTTCACTCTCGTGGCTCCAATTACTATGTTTAACAACCTATAATACTAACTCTTGTTGAATTCAGGGTTAACCATGCATTAAGTTCGAGTTTTGATTTGTTCACAAAGCACCTTAACATCAACTCTCATTGGCTAAGGATACTTTGCTCACAGGGATTGTTTTCAAGCGGTTAAATCAACTCTCATTGTATTCAACTTAATCAAGTTCAAGTATTAAGAACAATCCATGTGAAGAGTCCTATTGATAATTTCCTAATTAAACAATCCTAATCATTCATTCTAATCAGTTCGTTTGAAAACCCTAAGACCTAATAATGGAACGACCCATACATAATCATGGAAGCAAAAGAAATGGTTGAATTGAAAGACAAGAAATAGATAGAAATCAATAAGGGTTCAGAAAACTTCTCAAAAAGGTTTAGGTGAAGAGATTCGTCTCCCGAAAATTACAATGAAAAGAAATCTAAATTAAAATAGTAAAGAATGCGTAAAAAGCCCTAAAACACGTCTTAAAATTATTTATAGTGTTTATGGGGTTTATGTGAAAAACAGGAAATCAAAAAAAGAATAATCAAAAGTTTATCTTCACACAAGGTGATCGACTGATCACCTTAGGTGATCGACCGATCACTTATCCCCTGCATTGGATCGATCGATCTAGGCATAGATGATCGATCGATCACTGCTTTTTTAGTATGAAATTCTTCATTTCTTCATGAAAAGTCCTCTGAAACCTTCTAGAATCATCACATTTCTCTTAAGAGTGTCCCATCACCTAAAATACCTAAAATAAAAGAGAAAAGACACCATAAAGACTAAAAAAATGATTGAAAACAATGTAAATGTTAGCAAAAACACGAATATATAAACTCTCCAGACTTGAACGTTTGCTTGTCCTCAAGTAAAGACTAACAAAACACAAACTAGTGAAAAGTTTTGAAAACGCAGACACTCTAGAAAACCTCAGCGGACCTCGCCTTGCAAAAAAATTTCACCTAACCACATTAGTCGATAGAAGCACTAGACGTTCTCCCCAAATCCCCATAGTTACTTCCCAAGCCTATCCATACTCTAAATCCCAAACGTGCAAACTCAACGTCCTATTAATTAACTCTTTAACATTCATTAAACAAGGTGTGGGTTTCTCATCAGTAATCAATGTCAAGAAAGGGCTCGATATAAGGTGGATGATGTAAAAGGCAGAGTTAAATTGTTTAGGGTTCTCAGAAGTGTAAAACATATGCAATACATTATGCAAAATCGCAGGAGAGACGAATCTATTGATAACCATAGTTCCTCTGCTACCTCAATATTCTGATATAAACCCAAAAACCACCCAAATATCAACATAGATTGAATTCAAGGAAAAATGAGAATTACTGATAAGAACAATGATTTTGTGGCCCCATACTTGTGCAATTTTCAGATTTTTTTTTCGTGCATATTCACGGCAAGGCCAATCCTTTTCAATACAAGTCTCAATATATCGTTAACAACTGCCAAGGAATCAATAATCAACCATCATCTTATGCTATCATCACATATTTTACTTTTAAACTCAAGCATAACTTGAAAAGATAAAAAATGTCTAACCACCTATCATTCCACTAATCATTCCTAAGCAGCAGAGAAAGCTATGTCAATATTAATCTCTCTGTTGTTATTGCACATTTGTGCACATAGATTAAAAAAAGGAGAGGGAATGGAGTTTGAAAGGAGGAAAGGTCAAGGTGTGGTACTAAACTAAAGATGAGTATGACCATCCAGGAAGGAAGAGTGGTAAAAAGGAAGACCATTCATGAATGTTAGTGGTTCAATCCCTGACAAAAACACTGATGAGAAAAATTAAGTTCAGTTAAATGTCCAAATAAGATAGAGTCATTGTCAGATCAAATCAAGTTTATAGATGGAACTTTTTGGTAGGGAGTTCAGCCAAAGGGTTCACTGACTTGATTGTTCTAACAACCTCTGCAACAAAATGGTCGTTTTAGAAATCATAAAAGAAAACAAAGGCAAATAGTCCATATTCATCATCAGTTTCCGTCATAATCCCTACAATGATTTTGACTGAATAAAACAAAAGAAAAAAAAGACTCAAGAGTTAGAAACACACCAAAACAAAAAGAACATCAATACCAAAAACACCCACCCCTAGATTTACTTCACACCGTCCTCGTTGTGAGTAGTAGTAAGAAGAGAGATAAAAACAACAAAATAAAAGAGATAATAAAAATAAAAAGTCTAATGATAAAGTACCATATACACCATGGTCATGAAGATGAAGGGTCTTTGTGTCCTGATCCGGATGGTCCTGCAACATATGCTCGCCGTGCTCTCTTCCCTCGCTGCGCGCATCTCTCTCCAGAGCTAAAACTCCCAGCAGAGTTCTCGTGAACATCACCAGCAGCAGCGGAGCATGATAAATAAGCAGTCAACTCTGTAATCCCCAACAATACTCGTCGGACTAAAGCATTATTGGTCTGCGCCGCATCAATCTGAAAGGCCTGAAACTCATGTGCAGGTTGTGGAGGGGGTGATAGGATGAATGCGGTCGGATCATAAGGGTATGATAACCCCTGAAAAGGCTCAGCAGCCTGTGTGAAGTGGGCTGGAGCACTAATCTTAGTAACAGGGACAAGTCCGAAGCCAGCAACACCAACATGTTGCTCTGGCTCAACGGGAGGTGGAACAGGAGCTCCTCTAGAAGCCCTCTTGGCCCTGAAATAGGTAAGAGGGTCGCAAATAGTGTCAAGAGGCAAGATCTCCAAAGCCGCGTGACTATGATGTCCACAAATATTTGGCTGTGGCAGCTAGATGTGTAAAAAGTCTCGCCGCCTGTCCTGAAACCTGTAAATAAATAAACCGCTAGCTGGCAGACTACTCATCAGCCGAAAAATGAATCCCTTTTTGACTAATGTGGCCATGTCAAATCTGAGCACATCATGGCCTTGATCATCGATCTCTCTTGGTGTTGTGTCTAAATCAACCCCACAATGGTTTATGATGCGTACGATCACCATTCCAAACCCACAAGTCTTCTGCTCCTTACCATCAAACTTGTTGTTCTTGTAATCTACATAGTAATATGCCAGAACGGATCGCATGTTGAACTCAGAAACATCTGGTAATCAGGACAAAATTACGAAGAAATAAGATGCCTCAATCCTAGAAAAAGTAGAAAGAGTTGCCATTGTGTCACACCTGCAGCAGTGGTAGTACCGAAAAATAAGGTACCTACTAAACCAACTGCATACCTCAATATCGGATTGCGAATCTGGGATTGCTTTGAAAACCCTGCAATAAATCCCTCAAATCCAATGACATTGCAGACACGCATAACAACATTATCTCAAATAAGCGTGGTATGCTCTCCGTGACTGAGTCCAAATAGATCACGAAATTCCATAATCGTCAAGCTATAAAACTTCCTTTCCACAATGAATGAAAGAACACCATTCCTCGCCACCTGATTGCCCATATCAGCATACACTACCCATACAGATGTGAGGAACTCGCGCGATAAGTCCTGATAAGTGGGCATGCTAAGGCGCCATAGATCCCTAAGTCCCATTCTAGTAAACAAGTCTGCTAAGTCTGTCCGCATTACTCCATCGTCTCTCCTTATATGGTGGTGGTGGTAGTCGCGGCTCAGAGGAGCTTATAACTAATGCCCGTGAAGATGAAGGTGGCGAAGGAGGCGGTGGTGCGGGGCGTGACTCTTCTGGTGCCTCACGCCTTGATATACAAGTTGAGCAACATGGACCCGATCATGCCATACCTGCAAAAATAACACTCTTCATCCAAGTTAGCGAACGACCGATACATATCACATTATGCATATGAACTCATATTCCATTGATGCTAATAAGTAAAAGAACTTGAAACATCATCAATCTAGCATCAAACAACATCCAATGTGATATTTCAAACATTCAAAGGTTCAAATTAAGCACCAAAACACCCATTCAACACAAACAGTCACCCGAAACTCACTTTTTCATCAATTCTCCTAGAAATTCAAAGAAACTCATCACACAATTGCCTAATTCATGCTTCTATATTATCAAATTCATCATCTAGCTAGCAAAAATCAAGTCATTTTTGAGTTTCTCAAAACCCCCCAAATTCTATAATTCTCCAAACCCTAAAATCATAAAAATCTCTCAAACCACAAGTAATCTCATACAAACAACTGTGAATTCATGCTTAGGCAACCTAAATTGAAATAAATCAACCAAATAATCATCACGAATCACAAGTTTTTCAAAACCCCGGAAAACTACTCAAGAACACGAACTATAAAAGTGATTTTTCGTGCCCAATCCTGATCAAATAAGCAAACCATTAGTAGGTATAAATAGAGCTGGAATAGTAGATGAATTTTGCCTATAAGATCGCACCAAACGGACAAGAATCGAGCGAGATATGGGTATTAGAATGATTTTCGCAAAGAGGGAGGTGAGGAGGAAGAAGGAGAAGAAAAAGTGATGGTTTTGAGGTTTTTGATCCAAAAATCGAGTCTCAGGGTTGTATACAAGTTTTTTCAAGTTTAAATTAAGTGGGAAATAACCGAATTTAACCAAAATCTTGCCTAGTTTGCTTTTGGCAGAGTGATCGGTTGAGCACCTATGGGAAAACTAAAGCCAAAAGTCAATATGTTAGTCAAAGAAATAGAAAACAAAACCAAAATAATAATGAAAACTAAAACATGTTAGTAATGTTACCAGTGGATTGCCTCCCACTTAACGTTCGTTTAAGGTCATTAGCTTGACTATACAACCTTTTTAGGCTGGTGTAGGATTACTGAGGATCACGATAGTGACCTCAACAGCCCCAAAGTTGACCAAGTACGACTTAAGACGGTGTCCGTTCACTATGAATTCTTCTCCGTGTTTGTCCCGTAGTACGACAACTCCATAAGCTCGCACTCCCTTAAAAGTGAATTGACCAAATCACCTGGACCTTAGATTTCCTGGAAATAACTTCAAACGCGAGTTATAGAGAATTACATGATGCCCTGGTTTGAAGTCTCTAGGAATGATCTTTTGTCATGAAATGCTTTTGTGCGCACCTTGTAGATACGTGAGTTCTCATAAGCAACATGTCTGATCTCATCGAGCTCATTCAGCTGTAGTAGATGCTTCTCTGTAGCAGGCTTGATGTCGTAGTTCAAAAACTTCACTGCCCATGTTGCTTTGTATTCGAGCTCAACTGAAAGATGGCAAGGCTTACCGTACACTAAGTGGAATGGTGTAGTCCCCAAATGTGTCTTTTAGGCGGTCCTGTAAGCCTACATTACATAATCTAGTTTCATAGACCAATCTTTCCTAGACGGTCCAACAGTCTTTTGAAGAATGCTCTTGATTTTCCTGTTGGAAACCTCAACTTGCCACTAGTCTGAGGATGGTAAGGTGTAGCTACCTTGTGCTTAACTCTATGCTTCTTCAGGACTCTATCGAAAACCTTATTGATGAAATGTGAGCCTTGATGTGTCAGTATTTTAGTAGGTTTTTAGTACGGTTTTCATTCGTGATCTATGGTTTTTAGTACGTATTCGGATTGTTTTGGCGCGGTTCTGTGTTCTTTGTTGTTTTTACAGGATCCGAGCTTGAATGTGCGAAAAGGAAGCATTTGGGATGGATTTCAAGCCTCGAAGGAAGTGTTCGCGCAAAGCTGGAAAATACCCAGAACTTTGGACACAGATCGACCGATCTAGACAAGGATCGATCGATCCCTGTCCCGAATTGCGGACCGATTTTACGAAGAACTAGACCGAACTTATTTCGAATCGGGTTTCACCTAAAAGACCTAGACTCGAGTTTTTTTGTTCATTATCACTACAAGAAAACTGTAAATTGAGACTACATTTTGTGACATAAAATTTAGTCGCAAAAAGTTGCGACTAATTTACTACCAACTTGTGAAAAATTACTGACTACAATAATTATAGACGCTACTTAGTCGCAAATTTAAGACTAAAAAAATAGTGGCAAAATAGTAGTAAATTAACGTCTACATGGAGACTATAAAAATTAGTCTTAAATTTCCGACGAAGTTGCAACTATTTTCATACTACTATTAAATTACAGGCTTTAGGGATTCAGGTTTTCCAAAATTATGATTTAGTCACAAAATAGTCTTATATTTCCAACGATTTTGCGGTTAGTTTCATACCATATTATAAATATATGGTTTAGGGATTTGTTTTTTCCAAAATTTAAAATTTAGTCACAAAATAGTCTTAAATTACCNTTAAATTACCAACAAATTTCCAACTATTTCTATACTACATTTTCATTATAGGGTTTAGCGATTGGTTTTTCTCATATTTTTTAATTTAGTCACAAAACGGTCTTAAATTTGCTACTAATTTGCGACTATTGTTTTAATCTGTAACATTTTTGCCACTATATAGCAACAATTTCAATGTATTT
>OVAN01013956.1:0-12432 GCA_900406275.1 Anastatica hierochuntica | reverse complement strand
GATCATCTCTCGTTTCGTCTCGATTGGAGTTTCCGTCAAAGCGTCACGACAATAAACGTAAAGACTTATCCTTTCCATAGGATATCGTATCAATCGTATAAACGACAACGGATAACTCGAACACCGGAAATGTCTAAACCATACGATTGGACTTATCGTTTCGGAGAACCGTCATTGCACGATCTTACGAAGGATCGTTTCTCCGAAAGGAATCGTAAATACTCTTAGCTGCGAAACGGCCCGGAAGGGCCTAAACCGCGATAACAGTCCTCTTATGATTCTGGGCGAGAATCGGCCAAATTACAGTGTCGGTTTACCAAGTTTCGTGATAAAGTTAATTTTCAGGATGAATATGGAAAATCGAGAAGATAAGGAAGAATCTCGGAAAGGATATACTCGAATCAAGGGAAAGGAATATTTCCGCGAAAGGATATACTCAAATCGGGGACGGAAAAGGAAATCGAGCCAGCCCACGAAGATCTATAAAAAGGACGCGATGGAGACAGAGACAAAAAAGAACTTTTTCATCACCGCAAAACACTTTGAAAAAACTAGGTTCTTACTTTGTTTTCGTAAACGAGCTGCGTCTCAACTAGGTAACGAGTTTACGCTGTAGTTCTAGGGTTTTCACCGACAATTCGCGGCCACAGCTTAACAGCGGTTGTGCACGCTCCTATCACGAATTCGAATAAGATCCCATAACTTTCTTCGTTATCTGTGTCTGTAGAATTATTCTTCGTTATCTGTATCACGTTACCATCGTTAAATGCATATCGCTTCGCAATCTATTTCGTATTGATTCACTTTCGTTATCTACTTGTTTAGTTTCATAATCTGTTCATCTCTTAGTTTCGTTATTCGAATCTCGTTAACCTGAATCTTGCATACTGCTTGTTCATACGTTTTACTCATGCTTTTTGTTTCATCTTATCTCGCAGCTTAATTTCGTAACCATAACCTAATTTCTCTTGTTCATTATCTGATTTTATCGCTTTTTGGCCACAGAGAATCCGTGAACCACGTAAACATTGACAGTGAGAATTTTGGTTCCCACAATGGATATGTGCACTCTTATCCATCCTAGTACGCGACTCATAGAAAAACTTAAAATCAGTCAATCATAATAAAGCTAGCAAAGACTCTGACACAAAGTGTCAATAAGGCTTCAGCCCGGGGACTAAATTTCCAAACATGCAGGTGTGCCTAGTGGCAGGTGTGCCCACCTATTTATGTATTAAAACATGATCCAATCGAGATTAAGGCTTGACAATTAAACGCTTATGAATTTGCGACTCATAAAACATAAAATTGGCAAGACCTTATCTCACAGAAACCAGATTTTCATAGTCTTACAGATACGAACCCATGGTTCACCAAGGGCTAGATGCCCCACAATTACACTTGGTTATGACATCCACGGACCCTTGGTTTTCTAAGGCCATGTGCCCCCGGGCTTAGAAATCAAAAATAAAAATTTGTAAATCTAATGGCCCAGAGACCATAGTCCACTAGGATCATGTGCCCCACATTTCCTTGTAGGTTGGTTCAACGATGAAATATCTTGGATCTACCAAAGCTATGGATATCTGGGCCCCAACAGCATGACCAGAGCCAACAGCTAAGAGTGCTTCGATCGTCCATGGCCAGAAGCCCCAAAGATCTGAATCTCACACCCAAAGAGCAAGAAAGCCCTGGAACTCAAAAGAGAACGCAAGAAGCTAACCTTTGCCATGGACCTGGCGGTATTAGAAATCTAAAAAGATGGATCCACAATCCACAGTCTACACCTTCAGAAAGATGTTTGGTGTTAATCCAGCGCAAACCCATCTGTCACAAAGGCAGCTACCGCGGTCCACCAAGACTTCAAGATTGATTCGACATCTCCTCGAGAGAGCATGTCTACCAAAATAATAGACTAAGAAGATGACAAAACAATAAAAAGGTCGAAAGAGTGAAAAAACAGTAAGAAGAAGCCAAACAGAAAATCGGATAAAAGCTCTAAGAGCCTATCAAGGTTAAAGCTTCGAATCTCAAAGACCCAAAGAGATTTAAGGCCAAGCAACCTAGGAAGAAGCTCAATAGCGCAAAGACCTGAAAGAAGTTCAACCCCCGCCAGGAAAATCGCATGGAGCAAAATATGGCATTTGTCGAAACCAACACATACAAGTCAAGATGGCAGTCGTTCACTTAGGTGGCCCCGCAATGAAAAGCCATCAGAGGCATCGAAACTCTTGCCACTTGAAGAAATAACAAGGTTCACCATGGCCTCCACTAGCGGGAATAATGTCTTTACAATAATGTGTTGATATGATCCCTTAAAACGACAAAAGAAAGGTCATTAAATGAAGTATCTATATCCTGCATTCGAAGGCGATGACTACCTCAAAAGCCAGTTAAGATTCCCATGACCTAGGACCAAGACTAAGGCAGGGAATGGTTCAAAGGAGTAGAAGCCAAGTCAGATGCAATAGACGGCCATGGCGACAAATTTGGAGAATAAATAAACGAAAGGCAAAGGAGCCTGCAGATTTTATTACATCATCAGGAAAGTTCTTACAAAGGAACGATGACAAAGTCAAATACTACAAAGCATCTTCTTAGAAGAATTAAAGCTACTACTTTGGGTTTTATCAATACATCTCGAACGACTAAGCTAAGGTGAGAAGCCATGCAATTCCCTAAAAGACTTCAACTGAAGTTATTGACGCCTCTTCTTCTTGACCAAGAGTGCCTATCCACAAAAGTCGGATCCACCGTAGGGGGCTACAACAAGTATCCCCATGGTAGCTAAGATCAGACCAGATTATAAACACTAGGGCCAAGGATCGAAGAGAAGCGCCCAAGAGGGAGACTCACCCAAAACCTGGGGAAGACTCGAGTCCTTCTATTGCCATGGTCGCGATAGACCCTGTAGAGTCCAAGGAGACCCAAGCCCGTCCATTGTGGCTGTTGTGGCCACGATGGCGCGATGCGGCCTGACGCCCATTCCAAGGGTTCCTCCGCCTTTCGACCATGAATTTTTGTTTTTATGTAGCTCACCTTCAGTTTGAGGGGTCGTCTTCACTAAACTAATCCACGTCACTGACAGTCGTGGCAATGTCAAAGTCGAAAGAAGCACCAAGGATGTCCAGCACGATAGGAGGATATCACCAAGGTGGAACTCCATTCGGATAGCGATGGCAGTAGCCAAGGCCATAACCTGCTACCGCTGCTTAGCTCGATGATAGATCTCGAAGGTTTTCATTCCGTCATCACAGGTGTAGTGCGCCTTCACCATGTTTGAAGCACCATGGAGAGATTGACGTGAAGTGATGGTCTTGACTCCTTATCCTAACACGGTTTCCACTGTTGAAATACGGAGGAAATCCAAAGGCGAACGCTGAATTCGGGGAAGCCCAAGAGACTTCTAAGCGATTCTGAAGCCGATCCTTTGTTGATTTCATCTCGAACCTGTGAACCAGAAGGAGAGACAGTCAGGTTGCATGTCCACAAACACGGATGAAGAAACGCAAAAAGCCACACTTTATCAATTTCTCTTGACTCATCAAAAAGATTAGATGGCTAAAGCGCGGCAATTCGCCACAGAGATCGGAGAAAATCATTATCTTAGTACCTGAAGTTGAAGCGGCAGAGATGCGAATGACGGGAACCGTTAGAGATCTGTAGAATCAGAAGAGAATTAGTTAGAAACCGCTAGAAGATCCTCTGAAAGATCATCAACGACAAAAACCCTAAGTCAAAATCGGATATCTACTGCTATCGCATCAACGTGGTCATTAATAAGGGTAAAATAAAGCAAGATCTACTGGAAATATGACAAAGACTTACCGGATAAAGCAAAAAAGTGGTGGCCTCTTGAGAGAAAAACACTAGTCTGACTAAGAGGAGGCAAGCGGAAAGATGAAATGACCAAGACTAATCATTTTCCCGCCTATTTAACCATAGCGGTAATGGGCCAAAGACAAAAGAAAAGCCCAGATCATGCCATAAAGTTCAATCCCAAGAGTTCATCTAGAAGATGCGGCCCGCTAAGCGTTGATGATATTCACCAAGGATGAAGCCATGGCAGTGAGAGCTGGCGATACCAACGAGAGCCATAGCTTAAGCTACTCTCATTTTTATGTTTTTTACAAAGTCGATCCAAACTAAGGTATGAACCGAAATCTCTTAAGAAATGATCTACTCTTCAAATTTCACACATGGAAAATGAAGAGTGGGGGGAAACTACTGAGGGTAATTTTATTCCCTTAGAGTACGGCCAAAGCTACACCAAGGAGATATAAACAAACTCCCTAGTTGTAAGTGTAAACCAAGGCCATAGCCAAGGACACACCGCCAAGCCGAGGTCATAGCCGAGGTAGGACGGATAACCCCGTAGCCGATCTAAATCTTAAGAGATAAGGACAAACCTTAATGAATATAAGAAATATTCCTTCTTGTTTAGATAGACCTGAATAGAAAAGTTATCCATAAAATATATGGAAATACTCTGATTCGAAGGCTATAAATACAAAGGTAAGAACCCAAATTCAACGATTCGAAACTTTGACAAACACATACACTATTGTAATCGATTCTCTTAACATAAATAAAGAAATCGTGTTACATATCTCTCTAGTTCTTTCGCTCATCTCTCTTAAAACCCTAAAAACTATTGATATCCTTTGTTCTTGTTCTTCTCCATCGAAGAATCACCAAAAAAAACCCCACACACTACTAAAGCTTTTGGGGATAAATTTATTCCCTTAGAGTTCGGCCATAGCTTAGACTAAGGAGACATAGATAAACCCCCTAGTTGTAGGTGATAACCTAGGCCATAGCCAAGGACACCATCCCCAAGGCGAGGCCAGAGCTGAGGTAAGACGGATATCCCTTTAGTCAGTCTAAGATCTTAAGAGATAAAGACAAGTGTCGTATTTGAATCTTGGGAAATATTCCTTTTGTATGATAAGCTCGAATATTGGAGTTATCCATAAGATAAATTGAAACCCTAACTCGAAAAGCTATAAATACAAAAGGAAGAACTCTAATTCAAGGATCCAATCCGAGACTTTGAAACACACTTATTGTACTCGATCTCTTATTCATCAATAAAAGAAGAATCTTTTACATAATACTTAGTCTCTTTTTCGCTCATCTTCCTGATCTCTCATCTCTCCCTCAAAACCCTTAAAACCATCGATAACTTGTTCTTTTTTTCTCCATCGAAGAACGTCCAGAAACCCCCCCCCTACCCCCGCCAAACAGTTTGGCGCTAGAAGGAGGGGGAGATTTCAACAAAAAACATCAAAGATGAGCGAGTCCGGCAGTTCATCTGAACCAGGAGGTAGCAAACACCTCGAATTTTTGTCCGAGGAAGTAGCTATGAGTCCAACCTAAGAGACATTACCCGAAACAGCCGACGACATCGCGATCGCGGCGGAGCTTCAAGAGGACTAGCAGATCGCAGCAAAGCTGCAAGAGTGCGAGCTGATCGTGGTGAAACTAAAACAACATGAAGCTCGTCTAAAGGAGTTAGAAAATGAGAAGGCGGTTCTCAAAGCCTTAACGGCGGAGACAGACGTTGACACGCTCAAAAACAATGACAAAAACGAGGAGAGGCGTGCCAGACTCAAGAGAAAAGTCTTGTTGATGTAGACCCTAGGCGAGACGCCACTGAAGGTTGTTAAGGAGGCTCGGATGCACCAGACTCCAAGCTCAGATCTCACCTGAACCCCTAGCTCCAACCACAAAAATGGCCCCAACAAACCCTACGAGGGCAACGCTAACGAGGCTCTTGGTATGGAAGCCATCATAATGGGGAGGCTAAAAGCCATGGAGAACATGATAAAGCGTCTGCCGGTAGTGGCTCCACCAATTATCAGGAGCGCTCCCAACTCCTACGCAGGTACACCCTTCGTTGACGTTATCGCTTATGGTGAAGTGCCCAAGAGGTTATCTTGGCCGACCATGACCCTGTACGATGGGACCACCGATCTCGTAGTATCGTAGTATCGCCAACGCATGCTCACTGCCCCCATCGTCTATGAGCAATTGGAGGTATGTATGTGCAAAAGATTCGGAATAACCCTCAAAGGCCCAACGTTGTTGTGGTACTCAAACCTTCTCAACGGCTCTATCGACTTATTCGCCATGCTAACGGACCGCTTTGTCGAACAGTTCGCTAGCAGTCGAGTTTTGAGACATGACTCCGATGACCTCTATCAAATCGAACAATGCCCTGGCGAGAGCTTTAGAGAGTATCTCCACCAGGTTAATGGGGTGAAGATGCTGGTCCCAAACTGCATTGCCTCTACGGCCATCTCAGCCTTTAGGTAGGGATTGATGCGCACGACGGCGACATGTACGAGGACCTCACCAAATACCCCTGCCATACCATGGAGGACGTACTCTCCAAGACTTGGGCCTAAATTAAATGGAAAAAGATCCAGCTTATCAGGCCGAACTGGCGCAGAGAAATCATCCCAATAGCCATGGTCACTCCAAGGTTGCCAGGGAAGATAAGCCTAATGCTAGGTCTGGACCTGAAAATTCCGCCAAAGGTGGCCCAGAGGATGGCCAAAGCCCTTGGCAAAAGAGGAGCACAAAAAATACGTGCCCATGACATGGCCCGACATGTCCATCATTGTGATATCCTCGTCTGAGATAGTAACTAAGCTGAGACACATGTCCGGAAAGGTCAAATGGACTGTAAAGATGCGCACCCCTCAACACAAGAGGGACACGTCTATGTACGTGGTGTGATTTTCACCACGACCATGGTCACCTAACGGAGGAATGCTTCCAACTAAGGCTCGAATTGAATGAGTTGCTTAGAAAGGGATACCTTCGAGAGTTTCTCTTAGAAAGATGAAGGGCACTCATTCATGAGCAGCCCAAGAATGACATTCCCCTAAGAACAAGGCCTAATTCGCCGAGGCGCGGTTATGATGTCAACTTCAATATTGGAGGATAAGAAGTAAGCAGGGTGACAGTCTATGCTGCCAAGAGAAGCACTCGCGCTGCCAAGATCAACCATGGAGTATGTTATGGATGATTTTGGTCGTTCTTTGTATCACTACGGAAGCTGGAGGTCGATGAATGTTTAGCAAAGGTTTTGGAACATTTTTTCTAAGCTTATAGATCAAAGATGGCGGAAAATTTTCTTGCTGTATTGATTATTTGCTTAGGGTTTTCGTGCATTTACGGTTTCCCTTTAAGCCTGGTATTTATACATGAGTTTCATGATTATCCCTCCAATAATTTGATATATCATGATTATCTAAAGAATATATGCATATTTATCTAAAATACATGTCATTATCTACTAGTTGGAATAGCGAAAATAAAGGAGAGGCGGTGGTCGGCTGGCTTCCAGCTTCCAGCTGTGCTTGGTCATCTGACTTCCGGCTTCCGTCTATAGGACGTCGTCTGGCTTCTTGATTCTGGGCATAACCCTGCTTTGAGGTCTTACTGATGTACTCCATCTAAATATGGGGAATACCCATGACCTAAATTACTCAAAACAGTTTGCCCCTTATTGCGCAGGTTCGATCCGAAGTTGTTGAATAACATTTCTTTCGAGTGGCTTAGGTAGGAAGGCAGCAGTCGCTTGGCCTTTTTAGCTTTGACTTGTGCCGCCTCTTCTTTCCTTAAGCGTTTGCTTGCTTTTGATTCAAGTTGTACTAGATAATGAGCATTGTCGTGACGGGGGCTTACGACTGGCCCTTTGTCATCTGGCCTCAGGGCTTCGACTTTTGAACTTTCACAAACCGCTTGCAGCTTTCACGGAGGATTATTTTTTAAAAATCCTAGCTGTTTGACTTGGTGAAAAGGGAAGCTTATAGTCGTTGGCTAAGATTGATAAATATTTGAAGAGGGAGAATATAGTCGTTACTCTTCTCGCGAGATTCGCGCCAATGATTAGACGTGTGCGGCTCACTTTGATTTCTCCTCTTTCTTTTAAACCTTCTCTGCTTTCTTCTTTGGCATTTTCGCCTCATTTTCTTTCTCTTACTAGAATTCTTGATTCATCGTCTTCCCTTTCTTACCGAAATCTTGCTCCCTGAATCCCTTTCAAGAGTTCGATCCGCGATCCTAAAGGTTATATCGTCTTCTTCCCTCTTCTTTTGCGCTTCTTTTAGGGTAGATTCTTGGAGTTGGATTTTAGGATTTCGAATCAACCTTAGCTTTTAGGTCTTTCTTGTCCCGATCAGTTTCTAGACCCAAGATCGAAACTTTCTTGAACCCAGATATGACTAGCTCCGGTTACGAATTTTCTCTGGTGGCTTCATCCTCTGCTGGGGCTCGTGTTTGGAGGAGATTTTTGATTATAACTAGCACATCTCATGAGGCTGAGGGGTCTTCCGAGGACCTGGAGAACCCTGAGGCCAACCTGTTGCCGATGCGCTCCGCCGTGGATCCGGTGCTCATGAAGGTTAGCCCTTTCTCAAACATGAGCTCTGAGCTCTTGGAGGAGTGGAGATAGAAGTACTCCATTGGGGCAGACGTCCACTTGAGACTGCCTGAGCAAGGCCAGAGGGCTTCTGAATGCCCAGGAGACGAGATAGCCATGTACGAGGGCTATTTTGAGGTTGGAGTCAGGGGTGTAGTGCCTACCCTTGTAAGGAAGGTCTCAGAGCACTTTAACCTTTGACCTTCCAAGTTGAACCCACCGACCTGGAGGATTCTCACTACCATCAAGGTCTTGAATGAGTTCCACGGGCTGGATCTCGGCATTGATGAACTCCTTACTTTCCCCACGTTCTTCCGGGTGAAGGTAGATATTACTTCCGGCCTCGCGCTGTTGCTCCCTTGTTATTGGAGCTAGAGAGGGAGGAGAGGAAAGGGGCGGCCTTTACGAAGCATTGGGCCCAGAAGTTATTCTTTATGAGAGTCGGGACTTCCCCTGGGTTCTCTACTCTTTGGAGATTCACTGGTAGGCTTAGGATTTTTTTGTTTCTTATGCTTCAAGCTTGGTTATTAACCCTTTGAATCCTTTGCCTTTGCATAAGCATCTACAGAGAATTCGGAGGCGGGCAGGAGAAGGCGGAAGAGACTTTAGAGATCCCTGCAGAGGAAAGGAGTAACCCATACCTTTTGAGTGAAGAAGCATTGAACCTGAGCAGCGTGAGAGGTTGGCTCCTTGCTTCCTTCTTCCTTTGTTTATTTACTTCCTACTGGTTTCTTGATTGATCTTTTGTCATCTTGCAGGAAACATGTCAGGATTCGGGTCTAGGGCGCTGGAGAACTTTAAGAGGGCTCAGGCGGCAAGAAAGGCAAAGTTGGAGTATGGGAGCAAGGCTCTGGAGGTTGTGGAGATCTCTGAATCTCCTTTGACTGGGTCCAAGAGAAAAGCGGCCAAGAAGGCTACCGCCTCTAGCAAGAAGCAGAGAGGTCCTCCAGCCAAACAGCCTTCCTCCTCCATCGGCGTTCTTAATGGTGCTTTGGCGCACTTGCAGGGATCTGTCTTCCCTGCTCTTCCTTCTGACCCTCCTAGCTCTGGTGATCTGGGCATCTTCGACCAGGTCCAAAAGGGGCTTATCAAGGTAATTGGCCTGCATTTGGCTTCTAGCTACTACTTGGTTATCTTCTTTTATTTTGGCTAACCTTCTTTCTTTTGTTGCTCAGCTTGCGGCTTCTCTCTTCCATGCCAAGGACCAAGTCGCCACTGAGGTGATCGCTGCAGGAAAGGCTCAGCTGGAGGATTGCCTTGCCAAGCTGAAGGCGGTGAAAGACAGGTGGGCTGGCTTGGAGAAAGAGTTGAAGGAGATGAAGGGTCTGCTCCGGGGGCTGAAGTAAGAGAAGGAGAAGGCGGCAGAGAAGATCCTCAGCTTGATTGAGGAGAAGGCGAAACTGGAAGAGAAGCTGGGCAACCTGGACGCTCGGGTGGCTACCTTTACGGATGAGATGTCCATGGCCGTCAATGGTGCCAGGATCATGGGGCACTGGGAAATGGTTTGAGACTACCTCAAGGGTGAGGCGAAGTATTGGAACTTGCAGGAGGAGTTTGAGAACTATAAGCTGGAGGCGATTGCGGAGGCAGAGGAAAATGGCCTCGAAGCTCCCACCTTTGAAGACGAACCAGTGATTCCTCCTGCCTTGGCTCCTACTCCTCAAGCTGCCTCTGAGCCAAATGTTGAGAAGTCTGCTTCTCTTGATCCTCCAGTTTCCTAGCCTCCTGACCCAAAATCTAGTAACAGGTTGCTCTCCCCTGGTGGGATTTTATTTTTTT
Source organism: Anastatica hierochuntica (assembly GCA_900406275.1). Lineage (NCBI taxonomy): Eukaryota > Viridiplantae > Streptophyta > Magnoliopsida > Brassicales > Brassicaceae > Anastatica > Anastatica hierochuntica. The sequence goes on along the minus strand of OVAN01013956.1, from coordinate 2,219 downwards.
TCTGTTGATGTCGTGCCCCTCGTGGGCTTACTCTTGCCCTTGTGGGCTTTGTAATGACTTTATGGCCTTAGTGGCCTTGACTCTTAGTTGGCCTTCTTGCCCTTGTTTCCTCTTTTCCCTTCGGGGCTTTAGAACTTATCTTCTAGCCCTTTGTAGCTTTTTATGAATATTTCTTCAAGCTCTCTTTTGGCTTTTTGCTTTAGCAAGCTTTTGACTTAGATTCAAAGATGATGCCTAGGTGGGCTTCTTATCATTGGCACTTTGGCCGACTGGCTTCTGGCTATTGGCCCCTAGCCTTGCTCTGACCGGCTAGCTTCTGGATGTGAGCTTCTAGCCTCGTTCCCTTAGTCGACTAGCTTCTGGCTTTGGGCTCTTAGCGTCGTTGCCTTGGTCGGCTGGCTTTGGACTTTGGCCTCTTAGCCTCGTTACCTTGGTTGGCTGGCTATTGGCTTTGGGCCTCTAGCCTTTGTCGATATTCCGGCTATTTGACTTCTGGCGTATTGGCCTCTAGTCTTTGCCGTGTTTTGCGAGAGTTCTTGAGTTCCAAGTTGGGATAATCTCATTATCGCTCTTTTTTCAGGGAATTGTCTTTCTTGTCCTTAGACAACGTTTAGGTTCCCAAGACACATTTTTAGCCTCTTGATACCCGGAGGTATCTTTTTGGCTTATTGGTATTCTGTTACCCGGAGGTAACCACTAGCTTGCGTTTTTTTGGCCTTTTGGTACACAGAGGTATATTTTGGCTTATCAACATTATGTTACCTGGAGGTAACCACTGGCTTGGATTTTTGGCCTTTTGATACCCGGAGGTATCTTATGGCTTATCGGCATTCTGTTACCCGGAGGTAACCACTGGCTTGGGTTTTCGGCCTTGTGATACCCGGAGGTATCTTCTGGCTCTTTATCATTCTGTTACCCGGAGGTAACCACTGGCTTGGGTTTTTGGCCTTGTGATACCTAGAGGTATTTTCTGGCTCTTTGGCATTCAGCTATCCAGAATAGTTGATTTTGCTTTGCTGCACTCTGCTTCTTGCAGTGAAGCCACTCTCAATCTTATTGGTTTTGCTAGTATGAACCTCCCCCGCAAAGGGGTCTAAGTGCCAGACTTTTCTTCTACCTCCCACGTCTGGGTAAGTAGGTACAGGTGATGTTCCTGTGCTCACACCGCATAGCTTTCGTATTTACTGCAGCCTGAGAAGCNAAGTGAGGTTAAGCTTTTTTTGCTTTCTGTTCAGCGCTCTGCTTTCCGATAAGCCAGGCTCTGTTAAGCAGAATAAGCCTTTTGTCTCTTGCTTTCTTTCGGGTATTTTCCCTTGTTCAAGCAGAGTTTCTTTCTCTTTTTTTGAGCTTTTTGCTTTTGCTTTGGAAGGGCACGTTGTATATGTTACTCCTTTATTAAGGAATAGTCTTTCGACTTATTTTCCCCTTGCTCTTTGCTTTGGAAAGGTACGTTGTTTTATGTTGCTCCTTTATTGACGAATAATCATTCAACTTATTTGCCCCTTGCTTTTTAACTGAATTTTCTTGTTAGAAAGCAGTTGTTTTATTGATGAATATTTGTCTTTAGACGTATCATGATTACAAAAAAATATGTAAAAAATTGAAAATCCAAAACATAAAACGAATCTGGTGCTATGGTCATCAGGGTCAGGGGCGTTGTTTTAGAAGAAGTAAGGCTTTAGGTGTAACGCATTCCAGCTATTTGGCTGTACATTTCCGTACCTGTCTTGTAACTTGTTGATGTACATACAATTTCATGCATATTTTAGTGTTTTTTAGCTTAGTTTTCATTCATTATTAGGTTGTAAATAAGCATATTTGCTTTAGAATGCATCATTTAGAGTCTTGAGTCTAGATTAGGTTATTATTGCATTTTTGCATCCATCTTTCTTGCATTTGTAGATGCTATTTTGGATGGAGTTTGGGAGGCTCTAATGGTGGATTCTAAGTGGGATTGAAGCTTGAAAATCATGGAGACAAGAGGCTAGGAGCATATGGAAGAGATGGAGATCAAAGGAGAAGCAAAGGGGGAGCAAAAGCCATCTAAACTGCCTAGGTAAGCAGCCATCGACTGCCTGGGTCGATGGCCAGCAACCCAGGGTCGATGGCCAGCTACCCAGGCAGAAATCACGCCTCCCTCTCGGTCATGTGGCCTAGCCATCGACCCTAGGTTGTCTCCCATCGACCAGATGGGTCGATGGCTGGCAACCTACGCCTCC
>OVAN01013955.1:0-12432 GCA_900406275.1 Anastatica hierochuntica | reverse complement strand
CAACAATACTAAAAACACAAATACCGTAAACACAAATCCGCGCGTAGCGCGAACATAGTCCTAGTTGACTTAAAATTTGCAGTTACAAATAGTAATATTTCAAAATGTTTAATTTAGAATCTCCACGTCATCTCCACAGAATCGATGTAGATTAATAAGATTTTAGGACTTCCTTCTTAAACAAGTGAAATTAAAACGCAAAATTAAATTTACGTATACAACGAATTGAAACGTCCTATCATAAATTGTTTGCATATTAGTTATTATTATTTTTTTGCCAACCAAACATTAACTAGAAAGTGCAACCTAAATTAGAATTCGTATTTGGGGGTAAAACGTCGACATAAGTACAATCACGAGATAACGAGTGGATGGCTCGGACCAGAAAATCTGCACATTTAGAGAGCGAGGGATAAGAGTCAGGGAAAAATCCGGATCAGTGGCCTCAGGTCTTGAAATTCTTCATTGAGGTTATGGAAAGCGGGCCATTCTTCTGGCTTGTGGATGATTAAGGTTAGTTTGGTACAGTTCATCTCAAAAACTTGAAAGACGATCCCTCTATCAATGAGAATCCTCATTGCCCAAAGCAGTGCTTCCATCTCTGCAAGTAATGGCGAGAGACTCCGTCTCTGACCTTTCGCTACAAGGAGAATAATCATACCTTGTTCGTCAATACAAATCCACCCAATGCCAGACGTGGGATCATGGTCCTTCCATGCCCCATCGATGCTACATTTTATACAATTTTATCCATACCCATAACTTGAGTTACACCCATCCCGGGATGCTCTGCTTGCACAATTTGTGCTTCTCTCCCATATTGTAAAGTCAATCTCTGCTTTACATAATATTTCTTCTCGGTTCGTACGTAACCCCTAAAATATCTTTTTATTCCTTGCTTTCCAGATATACCATAAGATTCATGGGAACATCTCCGAACGAGGATTGTCTGAATGATCTGAACCTTCTTTTCGTACTAGATAGTCCATATTGGTATACTCTGATGTCGTGGGGGAAATACTTAGTCTTAAAGAGATTTTTGATTTCATACAGGCGTTATGAGCCCAGGGGCATTGAAACAAAACATGATTCACCATATCCTCTTGGTCGCTACACCATTTACAAAGTATATCACATTATGAACCCCTATGTGACAAGTTAGATGAAACTGTCAGGGCTCCTGAGATGATTTGCCATAATAAGTGTTGTACTTTAGAGGACATTTTATCTTCCAGATCCTTGCCTTTAGGGCTTCCAACCCTGGTCCCCCATTTATATTATTAATTCGAATCGCTTGTGGTGGATGTAGTAGACTATACCCTGACTTAACCAAATAATTTCCTGATTCCGTAAAATGCCAAATTAAACCATCATGTGTATTCAACTTACTTGGTTGGATCCCTCTAATTAAGGGTATGTCCTCTGGCTCCATGAATTCTTAAAGAGTTGGTAGATGCCACTCCCGTGTAACGGGATTAATCAAATGTTGAACCTCTAAATTTGGATGCTAGATACTTCCACGACCTCTAGCTGGCCGAGGATTCGTATATGGGATCCATGGGGCATTCCATACCGATACATTTATTCCCAACCCTATCCTTACTCGTACCCCTTGCCTAATGAGCTCCTGAGATGAAAAAACTACTTTTCCATGCAAAGGAAGGTGAGTATTACTTAGTTGTCCATAATGGGTGTTCATTCATTTAATAACGTCCTTTAAACACTCGAGGGACCAAAGAGTCCGGGAATTGAAAAAACCGCTAAAACTGTTTTGCCAATAAAGTCGTATTAAAGTCCTCCAGTGACCTAAATCCCAAACCACCTTCAGCTTTTGATAAACAGAGTATTTCCCGTGCATGCGAATGGAAACCGCGGTTACATCTATTGGAGCTCTACTAGAATTGGGAATTCACACTAGTTAACTTTGTTACTAACTCTTAGGGGAGCTTGAAGCATGACATAACATAGTTAGGGAAAGCCATAGCAACTAATTTTATCAAGATCTCTTTTCCTCCCTTTGATAGAAATTTAGATGACCAACCATTAATCTGATCACCTAGGCGTTCCTTAATATAATTGAAGATCTTACTCTTCGATACTTCCAGACTCTCCGGGATACCTAAGTATGAACCCATACCTCCTTCCTTTGTGATCTCTAATAATCATTTCATTTTGTCCTTGACATGGATTGGCACATTATGTCCAAACATAACTGATGACTTATCAAAGTTCATCATTTGCCCTGAAGCTATCCCATATACCCGCAAGACATCCAGTATCACCTGGCATTCGAATTCCTTCGTTTTATAGAAGAACAAAATGATGTCGACAAAGAGTTAGTTCGAGATTGCCGAACTACACCGAGAAATCCTTATACCAGTTAAAGCCTTATCCATTTCTTTCCGTTTTATATTTGCAATCAGTACCTCCGTACAAATGATAAATAAATATGGAGATAAACGATCTCCTTGTCACGGTCCTCTTTGAGGCACTATATGTCATGTTGGTTTCCCATTAAGAAGCACTTTGTAAGTCATTTACCTTACACAACACATTAGCCAAGCAATCCATTGTGATCCAAACCCCATCTTGCCTAAAGCTGCTTCTAGAAAGGTTCACTCTCTTCGATCATAAGCCTTGATGATGTTCGTCTTAATCGCCGTAAAATAATGTCGACAAGCTTGATTTGTGCGTAACCCATGGAACTTCTCCTGGGCTATTAGAATATTATTTTTGATCAGACGCCCTAAAACAAAGGTCGATTGTGTTTCTGATATTACCCGTGGGAGGAATTGCTTTAACCGTAGACACACAAGTTTTGAGATTATTTTGTAACTCACATTACATAAACTTATCAGCCTTAAATCTGTCATCATTTTAGATTGGTTTTTATTTTGTATTAGATAGATGTTTGTCTCATTCAAACGAATATCAAACCTCTCTGACAGAAAAAAGTTCAGTATAAGGATAATCAAATCTTCCTTTAGGAGTCCCAAAAACCTTTGATAAAACAAGGCCGTCATCCCATCTGGCCTTGGGTCGTTTTCTGGGTGTATTGCAAATACTACATTTTAAATTTACATCTCTGTTACCTCCCATGTTAGAATCCTATTCAAGTTATCCGTGATAACTTGTTCGGCATTTTGTAGGACCTCCATGAAGCCGTCCGACACCGTAGCTTGAAAAAGATCATTAAAATAATAACATGCCACGTCCTCCATCCTCTCCAGTGAGTTCTCCCAAATACCTTGTTTATTTATCAAGCCTGTGATCCTATTTCTTGCTCTCCTCTATTTTGTTGTGGCATGAAAGAATTTTGTGTTTTTATCCTCTTCCTTTAATCACAAACTACTACTTTTTGACGCCAATACAATTCTTCTTCCCTATACCCTTCATGTATTTCCTCCTTATTTGACCGATATCATCCATAGATATCGAGTCTTCTTCCTCAGCATCCTCTAATTATCTTTTTAAGGCGTTCATTTTATCCTTTCCTGGTAGGATATTATTTTTCCTCCACCAAGAGATTGAATTCCTACAGTTATCAACTTTATGCACAAAAGATGGAACCCGAAAGTTCCTCGTACGATTCCATCCATTTCCAACGGCTTCCAAAAGCCCTTCATGCCCAACCCATCTTTTATCAAAGTAGAACTCTTTATTCTTGACTTCGGGTTTATTATCGAATTTGAGAAGAATCGGCCTATGATCCAATCCTATTCTTGCTAAGTATTTGACTTTCAAGTACGGGAATTAATCCAACCATTCTTTATCAGCTACCGATCTATCCAATCAACATCTTAGTTTTTGTTTACTCCGAGTTCCTTTCGAGGAGAAATGATCTCCTGCACACGGGAACTCCAACATCCCACAGTGTTGGAGCATATTGTTGATAAGGACGAAGGAGATGGTCGATCTCATTTTTCTTCCTTTTTCTCATGATTTTCGGATAGTTCATTAAAATCTTCAATCATCAGCCATGGGTCCTTCATGTTTGTACCAAATTGTATTAATTGGTCCCATACTTTTTCTCGTTCCGCAGCTACGGGATCCCCATAAACGATTGATATACAACTTTTTGATCCACTAAAAAAACATTGTACATCAATAATCCGATTTGCTAGAAGAGAGAATATCTAACTTTATTTCTTTATTAAATAAAATAGCAAGTCAACTACATAAACCCTGAGGGTCTACACTGTACAAATTATTATAACCCAAATGTAAGTGAAAAATTTAAATATAAAACTCATATTGCTTTGTTTCTGATAAAAATAAAATATATGGTTAAATTTCTTCCAAAATTCGGCAAAGTATCTTTTGTCAAATCGTTCCCTAATCCGTGACACTTCCAGCTTAATATCCTCACATTGTAGCCAGTGGTTTCAGGGACCCACCATCCATTTCTTCTTCTTTGTGATCGTGGTCAACATGATAGTCTTCGTACCTCCCGACACCATGTTGCCACTCCAATGTCTCCGTCCAACCTACGCATACGTGAGATTCGAATTTACTGTTAAATGTAGCTTCATCCCTTTAGTACATCTTCGTTTTCTAGGTGATCCAATTGCCATTAAGTTCATTTTCCTGATATTCATGCCTCTAATAAATCATGGACTTTTACAAGCTTTAACCTTGTTCAACTCCCTATTATTACCTAAGGATATACGTTGAACATATTCAATAATAGCATTGACTTCCAAAAGTTTACCAGAATCTGTAACATTACCTTGATCACCCGCGGTTTCACTCAATGCCTTTTGGGACATTGAATCCTTTCCTTGTATCTCATTTGAGACTTTACTCTCAACCAGTGCAGCCTCCGAAGCACCAAAAGAAACAGCCCTCGTAATTGACCCATTCATCAGCCCATCTTGTATCATACATGCATACACAACAACCAATTCCCCTTCCTCCAACAACAAGTCATCCAAATCCTCTAAGAGGAAATACCCTCCATCATTCTTTTCACTCTCAGTTCGTGTTCCTTCACTTCCATCACTATGTTAACATTCTGAGAATGCCCTCCTCTTCCAGAACGTCCTTCAAACTCCTTATGTGGTAATTCCCTGTGATTAGATCGAGAGTTACCTCAACAATAATTTCCATTACAGTAAATCCTTTGATTTTCACCTTCGCCGGGTCTTCTCCTATTCCAACTAGAGGAATGTCCAAGTTCATAACCCTTCCTAGCCATTTTTTCCTTACGAGCACCTTCTTTATGATTAAGAATCTGGTCTAAACCTTCTATCTTTGACATTTCAAGAGCCCGTTTAACCGGTAATCTTTTATTAGCCTCCTTTCCCACCTTAGCTTTTGACATGTTGTCCATTAATGGTACTAGTATCTTCTGGTCATGATGAGCATGCTTCTCACGCCTTATTTCTGGACACATACCCTTCCCCTGAGTCATCTTAAGACAAGACTCACAGTAAACATCAAGTTTTTCATACTTTAGGTCCACTCTAATCTCATCCCCATCGACAAAAAGCACCACTGTGGAAAAGACAAGTGGCTCCAACACATTTATGGTGACATTCACACTTCCAAATTCCACATTGATGTCATTTACTCTTTCCACTGCCTTATGGTTTCTTCCTCCCATAAGTGAAAGGGCATATTCTCAATTTTTATCCAAAAGGTGATGTCTGATGGATAAAGATTTTGAACAACCGGCTGCCAAGAACTACCGAGATCATCCAACCATCAACATGATATGGGCCATTGTTTATCATCTCCTCTATATCAGATTCTGATAGAAATTAAAATTTGAACTTTCCTTTTCTCAGATTTTCTCCTTCTACTTTACCCGCAGTCCTCCAAATTTTTCGAAAGGCTACAAGATGATCCATTTTTTGGACCTCTGGGTTCATTAACCTTTCAATCAATGTTTCGCTTGGGATTCGACCCCTAAGTCCCATAATGGACAAAGTTAAATAAGCAGAAGAGATAAAGGAATTGGGTCGCGAAAGGGGGACTCAATCAATCGAAGATAAGGAGCTCAGTTTTCGGTAGGTGCTGGAGGTGAAGGCTACAAGAATAAGGTTTCGGATAACAGACGTCGAGGTCTAAGACTCGGTCAAAGAGGCTGTTGCAAATAATGAGAATTAAGGAGAGGATATCGGAAGAGGTTACGATAGCCTTAGGTCTCAGAAACAATAATAAAAGCACGGAAAGAGAGAGAAAGGGATCTTCAACTTTTTCTAACCTAATTACGGCAAAAAGCGTTTAATCATCTCTTTGTATTCATTTGTTCAAGTATTGTTACACAAAAACTTCTTTGTAATCATTGTTCTGAATCAGAAACCTCAATATAAATATCGATTCATTCAAAAATTCTAACGGGATTATACCCACTATCCTTTTCCTCATCTAAGTCGAACCTAGAAATCTAAGTGTGGATTCCTTCATCCACATTTTGGCGCTGTCTGTGGGGAGGAAAAAGCAGAATCCCTGACTCCGTAACATGAAGATGAATCCTACCAATAAAGGTGTGAATCAGTCAGGCCTGATTCAATGACTCTGAGCTTTAGCTCACTGAACCACAGAGGCACCAGTCACCCAACCTTGGAGCCTCAACGCGATCACCGAAACGAGCCACAACCTTTGGCTAGCGCTCAATCCGATCATACCACCACTGGAACAGACATTCAAATGCCCTCCAGTTGTATTAATCCAAGGCCTCTAGCCTTCGAGGATTCCCAGCGATAAGTTTCTTTCGGTTCTCTACCTCCAACACCAGTTGTAAATCAGGCAACGACTTAGCTTTCCGAGATTCGCCAAATGTTGTTACAGCTAGTGGATAAAGCCTAAGAGAACGAACGCATAATGCAGCAACTCGTCTCTAGATAGTAACAGTTCGAGGAAGTAACGAGGTCTCTGGCCCTATCAACCTAGCCTTTGCATCGACGAGGCTCCGAAGTCACCTTTCGAGACCTAGTAACCGACCCCTCATTCCCTCAAAGTCGTTTAAAATTCTCTCCCAATACCATGATACCTGAGGAGCAGGGACACCTGTTCCACACACCTATCACAGGAATGATCCCTGCGCTTAATCCTCCTGTTATCGACGTTATGGGGACTAACGTTGCTACTACTAGCTCGTTACCTGCCGAAATACCTCACCAGGTACCTGAGCAAAATCACCAGTTACCTCCTCCACTACCCATATTTAGGTCTAGAGGAGATACCTCGATCCCATAAGGGGATAAGACCTCAGCCTCAATATATCAGGCCCGAAACCTGACCTCATATCCATAGGCACAAACAAGAGCAGAAGCTGTAACCACAGCTTATCTGAACCTCCTTGCTGACCGCTCCTAGCAAAACAACCCAGGAGCCCGAGGGAGACCCAACTCTCCAGCTACCTGGGAACACAAAAAAACTTGGTTCCAGCGTGAGCCACCCAATCGGATACCTATCAGCGATCCAGCCATCCTCCCTCTAGATGGACCTGAAGTTATCCAAAAATACATGAAGCAAACTTATGCAGCTCTCCAGAAGCTGAACGCTCAGGTCCACAAGGCCACGAGTTCAGCTCCCAAAATTGAGAGTATAATTGAGGAAACCCGAGGCACTCCATTCATAGATAGGATTGCCAATTCTTATATAAGAGATACAAGAAAAATTCGTATTCCCGAATACGATGGAACCTCAAATCCTAAAGCCCATTTGAGAGCTTTTAGATAGCCATCGTGAAAGCTCACTTCACCCGCGAGGAATGTGAAGCAGATTACTGCCGAACTTTCGCCAAAAACCTGGTCGGAACAACTCTCGAATGGTGCTCATGTCTCGAGCCGAACTCAATATATAGCTTCGACTAGCTAACTAATGCTTTCATAAAGCAATAATCGACCCACATCAAAAGCAGGCTTCTAAAACATACCTCTAGAAGGTCAGAGAAGGAATGGGAGACTCACAGCGAGTCTATATAGAGAAGTTTAGAGCAATGAGAACCAAGCTCTTGAACCCTAATGACCAGGTCACTATCAAAGCCCTCAGAAGAGGTCTTTGGTATCGTTCTGAATTTTGGTATGAGCTACTGATTAACCCTCCCCCAACAATCGATGATGCACTTCACAAAGCATCTCGAGACATCACTTTGGAAGAGAAAACGACCGCAATGGACTTAATCCATAAGAAGTCTCAGAACCCTGCAAAGATTTATGCTTAAGAAGGAAAAAGTCCCCCTAAAAAGGGCAATTTCCGAAGCAATCAAACTCAGTGAGAGCATTCTTATGAAGTAGAAGGAGCACAGCAGAAGAAACATGTTGCCCCAACAAGCAAGGCACCCTAGACTAAAGCCTATGATGAGAACATGTTTTGTTCTTATCATGAAAGAAAAGGCCATTCCACCGAGAAATGCTAGGACCTTCAGCGACAGCTAGCTGCCAAGTTTGCCTCAGGAGAAATAAAAGGTGTGGATCTTAAGAAACCGACACCTTTTCAGAAGAGAGCTCTGAGAGAGGCATCACCAAAGCAAAACAGATCCCCTGAAAAGGAAACCGACTCGCCGCCTCTTGCTCCCAAGAAAAGAGTGGACATGATACTTGGGAAATTCCCTCAAGGAAAGAGCCTCCGAATCAGCGAACGAAAACCTCTTCTTGAGGGATCAAAAGCAGCCCTATTCAAAAATTCTCCTCTCCCAAAAATCTCCGATTCAAGGATCGACTACATCCTTGGAGGATCCAACACTTGTCAACATTCCGTTAACTCTATCAAGATTCACCTGCGAAAGGCCGAGTCTAGTACTCGATCCAAGCCTTCTCCTCAGGAACCTAATTCAAAGATCTCCTTCTAGGAAAGTGAGACTCTCGATCTTGATAAATCTCACGATGATGCATTAGTCGTGACCCTGAACATCGCAGGGTACGAGGTATCTATGCTCATGGTCGATACCAGAAGCTCTGTCGATCTCATTTTCTATAATGCCCTTAAAGGTATGGAGATAGACGACTACGAAATTACCGGACAGAAAGCTAATCTCGTAGGATTCTCTGGAGAGACAACCACCTCTTTGGAAACTATCAAACTCCCAGTCATAGCTAGCAGAGTTATGAAAATGATTAACTTCGTGGTTATAGGTCGACCAGCCCCATTTCATGTGATCTTAGGAAGACCCTGGATCTATAAGATGAAAGCAGTAGCGTGTACCTATCACTAATGCGTGAAATTCCCGACTCCTAATGGGGTAGCTACAATTCAGGGCAACTAGAGGGTCTCCATGATCTGTTACCTGGGAGGTTTTCAAATCCTCAAAAAATCACCCCAATAGCAATTACAGATCCAGGAGGGTCGTGAAATGCAACAGAACATGTGAGGTCCACCTAGGAACCTCACCGAACAAGTCTGTATTGATGATTCCAACCCTGATAGACGAGTAAACATTGGGTCTGAGTTACCCCTCGGAACCAAAAAGAAACTCATTGAGTTCCTCAAAAGCAATGTCGGGACCTTTGCGTGGTCCACTAGTGATATGAAACATATCGATCCAAACATCACAACTCACAAGCTTAATGTAGATCCTACATGTAAGCCGATCAAACAAAAGCATGTAATCTAGGCCTAGAGAGGCTCAAGCAGTTAATGAAGAAGACGACCGACTCATGAAAGCTGGCTCCATTCGGGAAGTGCACTACCCCGATTTGCTTGCTAACCCTGTAGTGGTTAAAAAGAAGAATGGGAAGTGGAGAATTTGCATCGACCTGAACAAAGCCTGTCAAAAAGACAGCTTTCCGTTACCTCACATCGATCGACTAGTTGAGGCCACAGCTGGCCATCAACTCTTATCCTTCATGGATGCTCTCTCAAGATATAATCAAATTATTATGGATCCTAAAGTCCAGGAGAAAAGCACTTTTATAACTGAGCGTGAAACATATTGTTATAAGGTAATGCCCTACGGTTTAAAAAACGTTGGAGCTACCTATCAAAAGCTCGTGAACAAAATGTTCGTTCAACAGCTTGGGAAAAGCATGGAGGTTTACATTGATGACATGTTAGTCAAATCTCAGCTGGGGAAGATCACGTTTCCCATTTGAAGGAATGCTTTGATGTCCTCAATAAATACGATATGAAGCTAAACCCCACTAAATATACTTTTGGAGTACCTTCAGGAAAATTTCTAGGCTATCTGGTAATTGAACGAGGTATCAAAGCCAACCCAAAACAGATAGCTACATTCCTGGAAATGTCGTTGCCTAGAACTACCAGAGAAGTACAACGGTTAACTGGACAAATTGTCGCCCTAAATCTATTCATTTCCAAGTCTACCAACTAATGCCTCCCATTCTATAAACTTCTAAGGAATAACAAAAGGTTTTTATGGGAAGAGAAATGCGAAGAAGCTTTCAACCAGGTGAAGGCGTTCCTCTCCGAATCTCTAATACTGTATAAACCGTTAGAAGGAGAACCACTATACGTATATGTCATTGTATCTTCAGCTGCAGTCAGGGGCGTATTAGTACGAGAAGAGAAAAATGAGCAGACACCTCTTTATTACACTAGCAAACTCTAATAGATGCAGAAACCAGGAACCCTGCTATGGAGAAATTAGCTTTGGCAGTCGTAACAGCAACCAAAAACCTCCGACTATATTTTCTATTGCATTCAATCGTTGTAATGACCTCACAACCATTACTAACGATTCTACATAGTCTTAGCCAATTCGGATGTTTAGCTAAGTGGGTCATCGAGCTCAGCGAATACAATATAGAATATAGACCTCGAACAGCGGCAAAAGCTTAAGTCCCTGCTGGTCTCTCCATGTCAATGGAGCATCCTCAAGAAAAGGCTCCGGAGTTGGCCTAAGGTTAACTTCCTCAGCTAGCGAAATAATCGAACAGTCTTCAGACTTGGCTTCAACGCTTTAAACAATGAAGCTGAGTACGAAGAACTAATCGCAGGCTTGAAACTAGCAATAGGTCTCTAGATCCGAGAGCTTAACGCTTATAGCGATTCCCAACTAGTAACCAACCAGTTTCACGGGTAATATGAGACAAGGGACGAAAGAATGGGGGCATACCTCGAGGTCGTTCAAAACCATACCAAACAGTTCGATAAATTCGAGCTAACGAGAATTCCCCACAGAGAAAACTCCTCCATTGGTTCCTTAGCAGCATTAGCCTCAACTTCTTATCCCTTTGTCAAACGAATCATACCAGTCGAAGGCATAGATAAGCCTAGCATCAACATAGCTATCAAAGCTCAAATCAAAAACAAATTACGAAGAACAACATGATGACTCTCAACCTCAAGTAGTAGCTACCGCAACTACCTGGGGCAAGCCTCCTACTAACGTTCTTACCAAGTTTTGGTTCCCAAAAACCAGAAACCACAATTTCAAAAAGCATATCTCTGGCAGAACGATCCAGACCCCATGCTTAAGCATATGCATAGCAGGTGTCTCCGAGAACAATGAATCTCTGGAACTTGATTATCGAGATACCTCTATGGGCACGATCTAGACTCCAGGCTTAAGCATATGCGCGACAGGGATCTCTGAGAACACTGAACCTCTGGAACTTGTTTCAAAAGACACCTCCGGGGGCACGACCCAAACTCATGAACAACCCGGCAGTGACCCGGAACCTGTGGATGAGCCGATACAGGATCCCCCGATATCTCTCCGCGATAAAGTTCTCAAAAGAGAAGATTAGAGGACTTTAATTATGCAATACATTAGGGAGGGTACAACCCCCCTCCCCCCCCCACAAGTGGGAGGCACAGAAACTCCAAGCATTAATCACAAGGTATTCCATAATCGACTCGAACCTCTATAAACGAAGTGTATCAGTCCCATTCCTAAAATGCGTTCACGGTCTCGATGCTATCAAGCTCATGAAAGAAGTACACGAAGGCTCCTACGGGAACCACGCTGGTGGCCGAGCCCTAGCAATCTGAATCAAAAGACAAGGCTATTTTTGGTCAACCATAATCGCATATTGTGAGGCCTACTCTTCTCTATGCGACAAATGTCAAAGATATGCCCCGATCATTCATCAACCTATAGGAAAACTATCCTCGATATTCGTACCAAACCCCTTTATGCGATGGTCCATTGTTGGGGTCAAAAACTGTCCCGACGAAATCGATGCCTGAAAAGGGTCTCGGAAACAATGTTCCCTCCTTCGGACATGGGAATCGTAAGGATATCTGAAAGCATCGAGATTCCCATCGTTCAGACTGTCTCTTCCCGAACCGGTTTCAGAGCTTTGGAGGTAGTCGATCATGTCCAATCTCCAATCGCCAACTGGCGCCAAGACCAAGATTTGTCCTTGGCGCCAATTGGCGCCACGACAGAGCATCTGTCTCGGCGCCAGTTGGCGCTGAGGCACGGATAACGTTCAGTCGTAGCCCATTGACTAAACCTAGTCCTTTCCCATCGTCATTTCCTTCGAATCGTCACTCGATCATCTCTCGTGGCATCTCGAT
>OVAN01013954.1:0-12432 GCA_900406275.1 Anastatica hierochuntica | reverse complement strand
ACGTATCAATCACGTAATAAAAAAGGGGGTCCCACAGCTGTGAGAACTTAAAGAAAGTTAAAAAAAAGCGAGAGATCAAACCCTCTGATACAATCGAAAGGGGCTGAGCGTTTGAGGACATATGATGTCGTCTCCTTAGTTTTATTTTTAAAAATTTTATTTGATTTGACACGAACTCTTCCGTTGGACATTATGTTTCGGACTTCTACCCATTAACTTTAAAAAAGCAAATTTGTATGAATAAAAATATACATATGCATATATAATGCTTTACCATTTTGACCCCCTAAAAATGTAAATATGCCGTAGCAAAATCCGTTTATATATTCCTTCGAATTTAAATATCATTTATGCAAGTATACACCATATATGTTTAGTTTTTTTCGCCGCAAGTATACACCATGTTTACATGGATATCTTTGTATACTATTCATTTGTGTAACATAACGTAAGCTCATTTATTTAAAGGTTGATCGGTGGGGTATAATCGAATTAGATTCCTAAAGTTTTGGGAGAAAAACACAGGATCATGTCCTCTTTGATATACCCTACCAAAGTCACACTAGATCTATCGAAGATTGTATTTTTGATTTTAGTTGGTGTAAACAGCAAAATGCACCCATATCTAAACACCAAAACCAACAAACATCATTTTTAATAGTTCACTCTATCTTTTACTTTAAATATAAAGTACTATAAAACAAAGCATATGAAATAGAGTATGAATTTGTTGGATGGTTCATTCTATTTTTATTCTAAAAACTATATTTTAAAAATAAAAGAAATGAATAATGTTATTCTATATTAATTTTTTTATTTTTAAACTAAATTATCATTTGCTTTTGATATTACATATTGTTTTCTAAACGAATTATTTTATATTTTATGCAATGATAGTTAGAATATAGTGTTTAATAGATGAGAACAAATCTACCTCCATGTATTTCTATTTCTATACTAATTATTATAAATGTATTTTATAACTATACTATATACTATGTCGGAAATTTAAAAGTAATACTATAACATTATTACATAATAATAATATATAAAGATACGAAGGTAATAAAAAGCAAATACATTTTAACAAAAGTAATAAATAAATAGTAACACAGAAAATAAAAACACGTTGAGGTTTCTGTCTGCAAGGAAACGTTCACAATGAGCTAAGACCAGCCAGCTTTCGTCATGATCGATTTGACCATCAAAAACTTTTGTCTGCGTGATGGTCTTTCTAGACGCCACGTGGACATGAGTCACCATGACCTTACCAGGCAGTGAACCTTTAGTTAAACAACATCTTAGCCATCAATTCACTTCTTGTCGTCTTCTGCTGACTCAGATTTCTCTTTTCTATTATACGACGAAACATGTGAGTTCACTTTCCGCACGTGTCAACTCCTTGTCTTCAATACGCTGCGTGTTGGTCTCTTGCCTTAATTTGTTTTTCTTTTTTTAATAAATAATAATACACATTCCGAAAAATTCCTTTTTGTCTATTATTTTATTAGGTTACAAATTCTAGTTTAGTATTTTTAAAAGACAGTAGGTTAGGCGAGATTTTGGAGAAGATATGGTATGTAGGAGTGTCTGATCATTCCCAAATATTTTAAACGTAATTATGTGTGTTTTATGACTGATTTATGATTATAAATTATAATTAACGCTGATTAGTGATTATGCACCTTTGTGGTTGATAGAATTGAGAACCTACGTTCGTGTGATATAGGGTCGGTGATAACCTTTGTCACCACTGCTTTAAAATCTTATACTTTAGTTTTTACGAATAAACTTTTTTCAGATTTTTTTTTTTTGGTGTAAATGTTAAATTTTATATCTTTTTTAGTTTTTGACAGAAGTTTACAGAGAATACATATAGCAGATAAAGAAATAAAAACTACGACGACAATCAAATACGAATGGAAAACGTAAATTCTTAAGACTACCTAGGACACTTAAACAACAAAACAAGTTTACTAGATAGAAAACAAGTAGCGAGCATGACCAGAAGAAGAGCATTGCCACATGGGTATAAGCTACGGTGAACATATGAGTCCGAACCCGGTAGAAATTGGCATGCCCAAAGCCCGTCTCCAAAAGATATGCTTACAACCCGCGCAGCTTTGCAAAACCTCCGATCTCGGTAGGACTGAACCTAACCGATTGCCACAGACTTTTAATCTTACCAGAAACTCGATACGCGCCACCTGGCTCGGTTCTAAATAGCTTTCAGAAACTACTCTTATTTGGTAAGGAGAACTAGCACGATTACCACGCCGTTGAACCTGCACTAAGAAAGGGAAGATCCCAAACAACATCAACCTTGTCCCAAACAGACCGAGCACCTGCTGCGAGAAACTCCGAAGACATAAAGATCAACTGCACGTCGCCACAACTTTTTTCAGATTTGTATAATATAGTTCAACAAATGAGTCTATCACTTCGAATACAACAATTAAAACATATAGCTTACATAGCTAGGGATTAATAAGTTAGGACATGTCAAGGATAATTATGGAGATGAGCATGTGTACATTATCAATAATGAAACTATATTTTTAGTAAAGAATGGTGAATATTATTTGTAAGATTATCATCTAAAAGTTTCGCTAGTAAAAATTATAACAGGATAATTGCAATTGATGGAAATAATGAGATTTTGGAGATATTTGTAATTTGGTAATACAAGCTTGAGAAAAAAAGATCATACAAGAGGATTTTTAAGTGTTTTTCGCCGGAGAAAAAAAGAAGTGTTTTTCAACAATAGTATACAACTACCATCAGTTGATTATACATCATGGTCCAAATTTTTGAGATTTAATATATATAAAACAAGTGATAAGACCGGTCTTTAATCGCATGGATCATCAGTGACATATGTGTGGTGAGCTGAAAATAACCTTAATTTTCTAACAAAAATATAAAATAAAATAACCTAATTAGTCAAATGAAATAACACTAGGATAGGATCCCACAGTGAACTTTGAAGGTAACAACAAAAAATGACCCTTAAAAAAGATAATAGATACAAAGGGTCATCATCCAATTGAAACAATTGAACATTTTTCCTGCAACTCGCAACTGTATGAAGAGAGCTTTGTGTACTTTCTTCTAATGTTACAGTTGGTGACATCTCTGTCCGAATCAAAGAATAAATATAACTTCATAGTTTGTTTCATTTAGATGATCATAGACATGTTTATGAATAACTGAGTTAATACTTACACAAGATAAGAGATGATTCCAAAGCTAAGCAAGTTTAGGCTTGAAGTTTATCCGCAGAGATTTTCTTTCTTCCATTTGCCGCTACAAGGGTTTATAGATTCAGTTAATATAAACCGGGAAGTTGTAAATGAGTCCGAGAGAGAGCTAATCTGTTCTTTCTTTCATTGTGAAGCTCAAGATTTTAGTACAAATCTAATACCTTAGATACTCTTTTAGCTGCTAGTTCAGATCTGGCTTGGTGCAAGAACCATTCCATTGCCATATCAAATTCAAGGTTGTTTGGCTGAGAACAATGCGATGTAGCCACCGCATCTCTCTGGAAACAAATTTAAAGCAAAGAAAAAGACCATTGTTAAAGGGAAACGATGCACTTTTAACTGTGTGTATGTGTAAGAAGGAGCAGTGAAAGCAATACCATCTCTCGTCGCATTTGAATTTTATGTGGTTTGATATGGCCGGGGAATGATGATGGCTTCCCTGGAGGATTAGTCCTAGCAAACCCAGCAACAAGGGGCCTGTTAAACAGAAAAGGAAGATCATAATCCATACACATCATCCCGCATAAATTTTTTCACAAAACAAATGCTCGAAGTGAAACAAAACCAGAAATTGATTCAATAGTGTTTGTGTTATACTTGTATCCAACAGTAGAATGTCATTGGTACATACAAAAAACAAGTTAAGTCACTTTTGCATTAGAACTTGCAGCAGCTATAAATCGAGCGATTCACTTGTTTGAGTATGGCAAACAAGGCTGATTATGCATTACCGATACTGACATAAGTATGTTTATGCTAACAATACTGAAGCGTAACGGTTTCTTCCCTGAACTAGTTTGTATGTTTTTAAAGTGATGTCAAGACCATGTTAATTGAGATGATAAGATACCAATAAACAGCACAGTCCAGATTTATGCGATTCTAGACCATTTATAGTTGTGATCTAAGTGAAAAATTGGAATATGTCATCGCGATTTACCTCCCATTTGATAGCAACAAGCATCCCTCATTTAGTCTTCCAATCGCTCTTTCTGCAGCTTCTCTTGAATTGAATATGACCAAAGCTTGACCTGTACATTAACCGATATTACATGCCATAGTAAGGTTTCTCATTCTAGTTCCAGTATGTGAGAATCCAAAAATTGGAGCCCTGTGAGTTAATGGTAGCTTACCAATATGAGAAATAGTGGCTGACGTACGCTCTATCATCCTTGCTGTACATTGCTCATTCAAAGCAGAGTAGACTATATCCTGAAATATAATTCACAAATCTCTTAGATAACAATTATCACGTATAAAGAGAGAAAAGTGAGGTTTCCATGAGGTAAATCAGCAAAAAACAGCACTACACGAGGTAACATTGATTAAGCAAATAAAAAAAGCGCTTAAGAGAGTCCTAAAGAAATACTTCAGAATCGCTGATACCTGCACTTCGCCAGATGTATAAGTAGGATCCAAGTTTTGAAGGAGAACCAGTCTCCCTTGCTTTTCGGCTTCATTCATACTTTCTTCCCAAGGCTGGCCACGGTTCATAAAATTTAAAGTCAGTCCAAATTAAACTGCGAAAGGTAATTTGTGAGATGGCGTACAAAATACGATGCCCATCCAGACTAGCTAGAAGAGATTGCGAATGGCCAGGCAAAAACAAGAGCGGATATAAAAGAAACAATTTGAGTGCGGATATTAAAGAACGATCAAGAAAATCTAATTATCTTCTGATTAACATATGGCCGAGTCATTAGCAATTCAATACAAAAGAACGAACAGATCACCCTATTAACATAAAAGAACAAGCACATCAAACAAAAAAATGGAGGCAGCAAAAACGATCATTCCCAGAACTGGTGCGCCAAAAGGAAGGAAGAGAAAAATACTTACAAGAGGTCGAAACCATTTGCTGTTTACCTGAGATCATAAAAAGGAAACAAAAATCTATGAGATGACCTCCATGTTTACAAGCACTGTCGTAAACAAGTAATGTAATGAGAAGAATGACAGAACATCACAACAACTCTACAACATACACAGTGAGGGAGAATAAAACAAAACTGCTAAGTTCTCGAAATCCATATCCTAGCATCTAAAGATTATACAGCACACTCCGACTGAAATCTCATGAAACAGCGAGTTTCAAACCAGTGTAAACAAAATTATACAGCAGACATCGCATTATAAGTATAAACTTACAGCATCCGGCTTTCGGGTCACTTCAATTACTTGATAATTTCTTTTGCAATCATCTGCCAACATCTTGTCCTCAGCACGTTTTAATAGCTTACCATCAAAGCTGGGTTTCTTGGATAAACGCTTTTCAGTGGCAATTCTTGCATCTTTCCCTTCAGAAACCGAAACCCCCATATCTTGATTCTTCTTAACGAAATTTGGCTTCTGGGGAGGGGCTTCATCTCCAGTCACTTTGTCTCCAGGGCTCTTAAAAGATTCTGCATCTTTTCTACCACCAGGCCTTATGTTCTGCAAAATGTTTGTATTTCGAACATCTGGTACTATAACAGAACCATCTAGCTTCTGTTTCTTTCGAGGCCTGTCATCCAATCCATTTAAATCTTTACTATTTCTTGCTTCACCGGGCATAGATAGTTGTTTAGTCAACTGTTTTTTAACATCATTAGCTTGAGCTTCCTTGGAATTGGACTGATATACCCTGGAGCTAGAAGCTTTGCAAGAGTTATTACATCTTTCTTCCGCAGGCAGGGATTTTTGTTTAGTAAATTGTTTTTTAACTTCAGTTTCTTGAGCTTTGCCATCACAATGATTATCCCTCGAGCCAGAGGCCTCAGAAGAGACATGTTTATTTTCGGTCATGCCTTCTTGCACGCCAGAATCATTGTTAGACCTTTTTTCTGCAAATGTAGATTTTTTTGTCACTAGTTGATCTTGACCTTTTTGTTTCCCTTCTTCATGACCAATATTTCTTCTCGAGCCAGAGACCACAGAAGAGACATGTTTATTTTCGGTTGTGCCTTCTTGCACGCCAGAATCATTGTTAGACCTTTTTTCTGCAAATGTAGATTTTTTTGTCGCTAGTTGATCTTGACCTTTTTCTTTCCCTTCTTCGTGACCAATATTTCTTCTCGAGCCAGAAGCCTCAGAAGAGACATGTTTATTTTTGGTCGTGCCTTCTTGCACGCCAGAATCATTGTTAGACCTTTTTTCTGCAAATGTAGATTTTTCTGTGCCCAGTTGATCTTGACCTTTTTCTTTCCCTTCGTCGTGACCAATAAGGTTATCTTCAGTTTTCCCAGCTGAAACAGAAGATGGAAGACCATTTGGTTTCAAACTATCTGAGCTTCCATTTATGTCTGCTTCAACTTTAGGCACAACCGTTGCTTCTTTCTTACAACCAGCTCTGTTAAAGATAAATTTAACTGCAAGAATTAGAGCGAAAAGAAGATATGATGTAAATAAAGAATCAATAGTCACTGATCACAGAGGACAATATCGAAGCTAGCAAATGAGATGAAACGAAATATACCATCAACTCCAGCAATTTTCTCATCTATGGTATCCAAGACTTTACAACTTCCAACATCAAACACTCGGCGATATACGAAATCTGTTGACTTGATTTCTTCATCTGCAGGTTGTGGATTTCTTTTGTCTTTCGAAATGCATAGAACAGAGCATTTTCCACAAATTGCTTCCTAGTGGAACAATGTTATGTCAGTTCAAATGCAGGTGTAATTTACTAACAAACTCCAGCTATAAGCACATAAAGTTAAACGAATATTCCAGCCTAAAAGTGATGCAAAGGTTGATCTATAGAGACAAAAGTTCATGTTTGATTCAACGTCAAAAGACACTTGGAACAACTATCGAAACCAATCAAAAGCAACTGATAAACGTATTTCTGTTGGGAGGTCTTTAATAAAGAAAGCGGCTACATATCTTAATTGCCTATCAACGAATTTAACTCGTAATCGACTTCAGCCTTTTGCATTTGGGGTAACATATGTGTGTCAGGGTGACAAAATAAGACAAAAAAGCTACTTGTAGATATATGTTGCTGATCATAGAACAAGTTATCAAAGAATATAAAATTGAGCAAAATAAGAGTGGAGAGACAAGAAAATTCAGTTCACAGCAAAATATGAGGTGCATATTAATATAAAAAATGTCAAATCATGCGCAAAAAGTGATATGAAGTATGAAAAATTCAAAGAAGTTTATAAAAGGACAATCAGTTACCAATTGGTTGACGCTAGCGACGCAGGGACCTTCACCCGATGCCAAAAACAATTCGTTTGCAAGTACATCTGGGACTCCTTCAAGATATGGCGAAATCTCAGAAGGTTTAAAGAACCAGAGAAGCTTGACTTGCCTTGGGGATTTGGCAGTTTTAATAGGCTGTTCCCAAATTTTAATAATCTTGGCCACAAAGGGTTCAGCAGAATCTGGTTCACTGGGATCGCCAACCAAGACACAGTCATAAAGACGGTATTCATCACCGTCATAGGTGAAAGATTCATAGAACTGAACATTTTTCTTTATTCCGCCAAGAGATTTCTTTTTACCCCACTTAAATTCTAAGTCGTCAGCTCCTCCGACCATTCTCTAAAAAAGCAGTTTTCTCTACCTGGGACGAGCAGCAGAAAAGTGCATCCAAATCAGAATTGCAAGTCTGATGCAAGGAAACGATTAGACGACTGAGCATATATTCATCTGAATTGATTGATACAGTTCTTGACGGCGTAAGATAGTTGCACTGATAAAACAAAACGTAATACAAGATTAGACAAGGAAGGTTGAGAGTACTCTCAAGCAATGTGTAGAACACTTGTCCTCTAGGCTAGTCCCAAAGTTCTGAAAAAAAGTTGCTACTTCAAAAGCTTATAAATAATACTAAAACCAAAGACAAATAACTCTCAAACACCTGATAAAAGCAACTCTTAAAACAGTTTATACCAACCAATCAAACCCCAAATCACTCTGAAACTCTATAAGATCCACTAGTAAAGAAGATAACCCATTCATCTTTCAATCAAATCATTAGCATTATGCATAAAAAAATCGCATAATGCACAGTAATGACATGTGCATCCCAGAAATCAAATGCAGCAAAGTCTTCAAGATAATGCAATGTAAGCTTTTGTGTTCTTGAAAGAACAAACAACAAAACTAAAACTTTTTACCTTCAATTGAAAGAAAGTTTACAGTTTTCACTGGCTACTGGATAGATGAACGAACCCTAGAAGGCAGTGCTCTAAATCGGAGGAACCAGAGTTTGATTAAGCCAAATAACGAGAAAATTGGCAGAGAGACCCAAGTTAACAGAGACAGAGAGAGAAAGGGCAAAACCCTAATTCCTCATTCACCAGTTACACTCAAATTTCAATATTTCGTTCAAATCAAATATCTTCTCTTTGGTCGAAGATTGTTGTCGCAGTTTCAAGAGAAGGGTATGTAATCTCCAAGACACAGTTCAATTAATTGAGAGCTGCTTCCTTTTCTCTAAGAGAGGTTAATCTCTTACTTTTAAACCAATCGTATAATATAATTAGGTTTTAATGACGTAATTAACCATAAACGGTATCGTTTCACGCCTTTTAAATTTAATGTCGTAAAAACAAAAACGCCGTCGTTTTGAATCATTTGTCTTTTAAAAAAAAATAATTTAGTCGTAAAAACCAAAACGCCGTCGTTTTGAATCATTTGCCTTTTTAAAATAGGTTTGCGGTGAGCGTGGATCGAACACGCGACCTTCAGATCTTCAGTCTGACGCTCTCCCAACTGAGCTATCCCCGCTAGATGTTTAACCATGTAATAATAATAACTATATAGCATCAAATACACCCTTTTTAACAAAAATAAATGGCCAAAAACAGAGCAAAATCTGGTAAATTCAAGAGCACGACGAATTAACAAAATCTCAGCTTTGCTTTAGTTAAAATAACTCAAGAACTGTTTTTTTTGGGGTGGTTCTTTGTTACAAGTGTCTTTCCTAGTAAAGATAATATGGAAGAAGTATGTTTGGGCTGTTAGTGTTTGAGCCAGTAGTTTCTTAGCTGAGCCATATGTAACAATATCTCATCGCGACCTTGATTCGTCACACTGCTTGTCATAATCCATGGTGGTGTTGTCTCGAAGAATCCTTGTATCAAGTCTTGAAACTCCTTTATATTCTCCTCTGGTTTCTTCCCTCCGTTTTTCTTCTTCTTCCTCTTGTCACATTTCGTGAAGACCATAGTCATTGGAACCTGAGGTTGTGAATAACAATAATTACATAATGTCTCGATCAGGATAAACAATTGATGAGTTTCAGTGGGGGTTTAAGGTTTAGGTCCTTTTATACCTTATTTTCACCAAGCCAGCTTGCGTACTCGAGATCGATTTGCTTTGCAGAAATGCTGGCATCAACTAGCAAAAACACTGACACCAATGTTGATCGGTTTAGGAAATAGTCTTTGGTGAATTTGTTCCAGTCTTTTTTGAGTTCATGCGGTGCTGATGCGTACCTGGAAATATATAACATCTCTCAAATTCATTTTCTATAGCGAAAGGTCTTCAAAATTCTCCAGAACAGAAACTGTAAATGTAATTGACCGAAAATAGGAGAGACAGAGCGCCTGTTGTGGTCTCATAAACAAATAGAAGCAAAAACAATAGACGAATTAAAGCTTACCCATAGCCAGGCAAATCTACCAAGTACCAATTGTCGTTGATCCTGAAATGATTTATGCATTGCGTCTTTCCTACATGAAGAGTTACCAATAATTATATCCCAACCAAACAAAAACCAAGACAAATCTCCATTTTTCAAATAACTTGGCAGCAATAGAAATTTTAGTTGTTCCAAGATTCTCTTCTGAAGGGATTGGTTTAAGACATTATTGATTCAAAATGGTTTCAAAACATTGTAATGCTTTAGCAACATTCTTCAATCTCCTCATGAATACTAACAACAGTCAAAATCACTATGCCTCAAAGAGCCGATGAAGTTAATTCAGTTTCACACGACATTTCCGGCAAAATCGAAATTGCCCTCTTAATATATCTAGCTAATCAAAATCTAGAGATACAATATATGTGAAGAGGAGTAAATCTGCAAGTGCAAAAGACCAGTTTTCAGACTAAGGATGGGAGCTTCTGTTCCATGAATCATCCGAAACAATACAGGAATCACACATTAGGACACAGCAAAACTCATGTTACCAGGTTTCTTAGAGGTCAAGGCGAGGCGTTTCCTCCTCACCAACGAATTGAGAAGCGAAGATTTTCCGACGTTGGATCTCCCGACGAGCGCAAACTCCGGGAGCCCATCGGCCGGACAATCCTCCGTCCGAACACTGCTCTTAACGTAGTCGGCCTGAACCACTTGTGCGTCCCTCGCGTACTTGCTGAGCACTATGTTCGAGCCCTTCAGTATCCTCGTCGTTAGATTCGCCGGGTCGTCTCCGGAGATATCCGTCTCCGGCGGAACAAAAAGCTTGTCGAGCGAAATCTCTACCCTAGCATCATCCAGATCGGATGAATCCGAGACCGGAAGTGGTATAGGTTCAACAGTGGCGAGATTAGATTTGGGCGCGAACGAGAAAAGGTTTCTGGATACTGTAACCGGCGACTTAGGGTTTATGAAATTGAAATGCGGAGAAGAGAGAGAGAAAGTGGGTTTCGTTAAGATGGATAGGTGAAACCTTGGACGAAGAGCTAATATCATATCTAATTGATTTTCTTCACCCTTTCCCTATCAGTATAGTCCGTATGTCTCTCTGTTTCTAGATTCTGTGAGCAGCCATGGATGTTCGAGAGAGAGAGGGAGTCTAGGAAATATCTGCAGCAAAAAGCATCGTTTTGGTGGTGGTAGCTGGACAAGAACTTTCCTTATTTACAATTCGGCTCCTCTCTTTTTTTTTACCACTTTGGCCTCGGAGTTTCGGGTTTGGACGAGTTCTTGTCAAATCAATTCGGGATTGATGGTTTAGAACTGTGGGATGATTGTTTTGGACTGGCAAGACTTTTAATTTATTTTAAAGTCTTTACCGTTATCATTTTAACAATCATAATTTAAATTTCTTAAAAATACTCAAAGTTCCTAAATTTTCTCACAGTTCAATTTTTCATTTTCTCCCTTTTACGCTTGTTTTTTTCTAAAGTCAAATTTACATGATTTTTTTTTAAGTTACAGGTTGCGCTGAAGACTTTAAAATAAAAAGTTGCTATTAAAACTTTTACTTTAAAATAAATGATTATGACTTTTTAAAAAAATAAAGTCACACTTTATTGGCTTAAGGAAAACAACTTTAAATGAAGAAAAAATCTACATAAAAGGTTGTGAGAAATTTAAAGAGACTTTTAGGATTTTTAGTGTTTTAAATTATGATTAGAAAAATTTTAACTTTAAAGGCCGTAGAAAAAGTTAAAGCCTTTACAGTAAAACATCAATCACCCTCAAGAATTTGGATTTCGAGTACATAAAATTTAGCTCGTCCGAATAGTTTAAAAATTTGGGTCGTGTTCGGTTCAATATATTCAAATTTAAATCGGATGTAGTAATTTATGGAAAATCTGAGTATACACGTAATTATTTCGGATTCGGATATTTTCGGGTTCGAGCTCGGATATTTTTAGAATTTTTCGGATTTTCGAAAGTTTTTATTTTCGGGTTTTAGATTCGGATTTAGGGTTTTCAGATCTTTCGGGTATTTAGGATGTTCTAGGTTTCGAGTTTTGAATTTGGAATTTTCGAGTTTTTGAGGTTTTAGTTTTTTGAAATTTTTTGAGTATTCATTCGGGTTTAAATTTGGTTCGGACAATATTCAATACCTGAAATATAGTAAAACAAAATCCGTTCAACGGTTTGGTTTAGTTTGAGTTCGGTTCCGTTGTCATTTCGAGTTCGTTTTTTCCCACCCCTACTACTACCGTAGTAATTGGACTACGGTTTCACGCATTAGAAACTAAATAGGGGGAAGTCGGTCGATTCATACATGAGATATTTAATTATATGGAGATCATACCTATAGTTTAGTGGTGTGCTAATTCATACATAAACTGATAAAATATTTGAATTTCTTACATGAAATGGGAAAGAGTTGCAAATATCCTATTTTCCGTGACGGCCATAATACTCTGTTAAGTCTTGTTGACGTGGAGGACACGTGGAAGACACGTAAGGAAAGAGAGTATTGTAAGAAAGTTTTGTTAATTTGGTTTACGAAAAAAGAAAGAGACGACGCCATTTAGAGTTTGT
>OVAN01013953.1:0-12433 GCA_900406275.1 Anastatica hierochuntica | reverse complement strand
CGTGAAATTTGTTGCCAGCAAACTCCAAAACAACAAACTCGAGGTAAGTATATAGACTCCAAGGAACGAATGAAACCTAATTTGTTGTCTTTAGGTGCAGAACAAACTTNCCTAATTTGTTGTCTTTAGGTGCAGAACAAACTTTTTTGAGGTCTACACTATGCAAAGAGTGGGAATACAATGAATCAACCTCGAATCCTTCTAAAGTTGTGATAAAACAAGCAGACCGAGTAAGTTTCCTAGAAAACAAATTTGACGTAGGATCACTCAGAGGAGCCTATCTCTCCAACCAAATGGAATTAGTCCACAAGATCAATTTCTCTAGAAACATTACTCATCAGAGCATCTTTTCCAACTGGTTTCATGATGACAACATCTCAGACCAAAAAGTTATGAATTTTTCAAAGTGCTCGTATCTGATTGGTCGCAATCAGGACGTATACGCGCTCCAGGGGGCACTCCGTCCAAACCAGAGCGATTCAAAGGTTGAATCAACTTGTTCTAAATTTTTAAGTCATCAAGGATCAACGTCAAACAAGTTTGGGGGGAAAAGAAATTCCGAGCGGAAAGATATGGATCATACAAAACAGGTCATTCTGCGCTTGCTTGGTTTTCAGACTTCCAAGTTTAAAACACTTCAATCCCATGTATGGCAACCAGGTGAGTTCTCTAAGAATTTTGTTTATGTATTTTAAAATTATTTTATCATTAAATACACAGATATGAGTCCCTTGTCTTTGTCAAAAGAGTCGAATGCAGGTGTTAGCAAAAACTTGAAACGTGCAACNTATAAGCGAGAGGAGGATGAGCGGTTTAAACCACCTGATTTGGACCAGGACAAGCATCAAGACGTCATCTACTTCATGTGACCAGGACAAGCATGAAGACGTCATCTACTTCATGTGAATCAAAGCAGCACCATCTAGTTCAAACCTCAAGCCAGAATCGAATGACGAGGATTTGAGGGCAAATCCTTTTAAAGGAGGAGGGAATGATGCAATATGGGTTGAGCATGGAGCTGAAGTTGANGACAGAGAGAAGCATATGGATTCAAGACAAATCATGTTGGGCTTTAATATCCATGAAGATGATGTCTTTGGATAAGTTTTGGTCCACTCGAAGAAAGACCCATCACGCGAAACCCTAATATGGTCAAATAATATATCAATCTGACGGCAATTCAAAAATCTACAACCACGCAAAAGGGCCCACCGAGATATGAAATTGTTTGATTTATATTAGTATTTCTTTGACATTATTTCTTAGGTTTTAGGTTTTTATGGGTTTAGACCTAGGTTAGTTTTAGGGTTTTAGTTTTTTATTTCAAGCTTTGTATTCTCAGACTTTTAGATCATCCAATTTTCTATCAATATAGTTTTTCTAAAGTTTTTATCTCTTTTCCTAGCAAAAGTGAATCCCTTGTTCATCTTGAACAAAACAGATTGCTACAGAGTTAATTCTCTAAGAGCCATTCGATTCTGCTTCATTACAGAGTTAATTCTCTAGAACTGAATCAATCTATCCCTTTGTTTCATCTTCCATCGAATCCTACACTCCAAAAATCGTAGATCTAAGCTTGAATCTCATATCTAAAAAGTCTGTTTTCTTGTTCAGAGATCTTGGGTTGCATCATTTCGTCACTTTGATTTTCTCTTTCGGTGAGTGTTTTCCGGTGATCGACTTGCAACACTCGCATGCTTCTCTTCCCGGCGTCTTTTCGTTGCTTTCATGGCACGACGATTTTATTTCTTCGGATAAATTATCCGGAATGATGCATTTTTTCAGATCCAAATATCAAATATCCAAACCGCCATGGCCACTGCCATTGAAAGAGACGCTCAGCCTGATGCAAAACCTTGATTTTCTCTTGTTTTTTTTATCTATTAGAGTGAATCAAGGAAGTGTCTCTTCATGACACTGATTCATGTAGGCGGGTCGAAGTATGGATCGGAGTCCATTACAAGGATATCATACATTCATGATTTAACCGCACTGACGAAGTTTTCAGCACAACAATTTATGTTTAGCCAAATTTTAGTTAACTTGGGCAATGCTTTTCACATGCTAGTGGAGTTTTTATGAACGGCTCGATATGTGTTTACAAGTGCGATCATCTTTCGTGGAGGAGCATTTATTGGAAAGGACGAATAATTTGGATGTTTTTATCAAAGATGAAGTGGATACGTACGACAAATCTATGCGAGAGATGAATATCATCCATAATATCAGTCTGGTATGTTATTTTATCGAAAAGAAGATAGTTAAGAACGACGATCTCGTTATATTGGGATCGACTCTAGAGAAGGAAAGAAACAGGTTAAATAACCCGTTGGCGAGTAAGGCTTCGTTATCGAAAGCATCGTGGAAATTCGCTTCTTCATCGATCTGTCTAGTGTTTGGTTAGAAATTTGTGGATATGTATTTGGGTTTATTCGTTGTCAATGTATTATGGATGTATCAACTCTTGCGTATGATTTGAAATCAATAAATTAGTTTGATGTTAAAAAAAAAACTAACAATGTCATGAGTCAGGAAATTACAAATACTATATATAATGTGGAGAGGCAAGTCCACGAAATCTTGAGAACGTGGAACGATATGAAGATAAGAAACCGTTAAGGCTCCAAAGATAAGCTTTGATAGGTTGTTTGGTATATCAAAAAAGAATATCTCAACAGCGGTTCAATTAAGCATCATCGAGATTGAACAAAACTATAAAAAGCTTGAGAAAAAGGCAGGAGTAACATATATTACGACAAGTGGAGGCCTTTCTACACATCCAAGGATAATGAAACACCACTGGATTTGATTCATATATGCGGTGATCCAAGCGAATTTGACAAGGTAGAGAAAACCCTAACAAGACTTGAGCACTTCACTCCAATGCTCTCACCAATATCTCGTTGTCCTGCACAGTTTAGGTCCATAGATAACTGTTATTTTCTCTACATCGGAGTAGATCCATAGATAACTGCTTTTCTCTGTCACGGGTCAGTCTCAAAGAGAACCTTATCATTTCATCATCGAAAGCCGGTGGCTGCTCTTTCATTGCTGATCGCCCTTGTCTTTTTTTTGGGTGTAAGGATCGCCCTTGTCTTTTCATTTCTTTGTCAGTTTTCATTTCTCTCGTCTTCTTAGGATCGGTATTCTACGTAATACACATTATTTAAAGTAACAACTAGGTGTTGGCCCGTACGGTTGCACGGGCATGGAGATTTTTCTACAAAAATGTTATAAGAATGTTGTTTTCTTACAGAGAACCCCGAGGTTTACAATTTTGATGTTCCATTCTTCGATCTTGTGCACATAGCATGTTTTTCGGTTCTCTTCTTTGATCTCGTCCGTACGTTTATTCATAAACTAATTTCGTTTAAAACAAATATATGGTAAGGATTTGCATTTCAGTTTATTTCTTGTAACTCAGTTTAGGTTTGTAAATCAATGGTAAGGACTTGGTTTGGTTTAATTTTGATTTGGTTTGATTATAGTTTGATTTAAAAAGGAGTTAGCTTTGTGTCAAGTTTTAGTTTTCAAAGAGTGGTAATGAATATAATAAAGTAATTTTCTCAATCACCAAAACACAAAGTTAGGAAATGGTAGTGGGACGGTAAAGCAATTTTTCTGCTATAAAATTTGATTATCTTTAATCAACAATATGTTCGTATTAAAAGAAGTGAAGAGAAGTGAACAGACCAAGCATCACTTTTTTTGTTGTAATAGAAGTGAATAATGTAATAAAATCAAGGTCTTCGTTCATATAAAAAAAAACTAAGGTTATATAGAATCGGTAAAACAGACAATGAATTCACAAAAACCTTTGTTCAAAAAAAAAAACAAAACAGAAAAACAAAACATTTTAAAAAATAAGCAGGTAAAAAGAACCAAATGAAAAAGGTAATTAATTTATGTTTTGGAATACTTCTTTGTAGAAAACATTTGTAGTTGTCTTCTTTGGCTCTCCATTTTCGTCTGTGACAAGTATTTTCAATCCACTCCTTGATCGAACTCTGGATAGCGCTATATAAAGTTGTCCATGCGAGAACACCGGTTTAGGTAAATACAAACTAACCTTTTCTAGTGATTGACCTTGACTCTTGTTTATAGTCATAGCAAATGCAATAGTGACCGGAAATTGTCGACGCCACATCCTAAAAGGAAATCTCGTGTCGGGAGGAGAAACAAACATTCTTGGTATTAAGACTTTTTGACCAACTCTTTCGCCGGTAATAACCATACCTTCAATGACATGGTCAGCCAACTGAGTAACCTGAAGCCTGGTTCCGTTGCACAGTCCCTCTTTAGGATCAATGTTCTGTAGCAACATAATAGGAGCACTCACCTTCAATGTCAGATTATGTTTCGGCAATCCAGACAACTTAATACTATTCAAGAATTCTTCTGAGTAAAGCATACTATCCCTGACACTTGTATCTGAAGTCTCAGTATTGTCAGAACTGAGATAAGTCCGCTCTTCACCTACGAAAATAACAAACACTTGACTAAAAAACCCAGTTCAAGAAGAATAAAATATACATACCAAAAAAGAAAAGGCACCTGACATCTGTGATAACATATAATCGTTAATCACATCGACATTGACATTCCGCGGAGATAAAATAGCGTGATCCTGGAAGAATTTTGGATTTGACCCTACATCAAAAGACTCTCCATAAACCTCTGTCACGATTGTTTTTATAGGATCAACACACTCTGTAATCAACGAATCCTTCGGTATCTCAACCTCAACCTCCGCCTTACCGTGATCATTGAATTTACCATCACCAATGTCGAGAATCCACTCTGAAAAACACCTTAGCTCATGGATAGAACGCTCATCTGAACCAGTGTGTAATCTCATGGTCTTTGTCAGCCTCAAAACCTAACATTTTTCCATAAGTAAGAAATTCAACGAAGCTAAAATGATTTCCGCATGACCACCACCATTAACAATAGGAAGAATCTTTCTAAAATCACCTCCAAAGACAACCACCTTTCCCCCAAATGAAACATCTCCATTCGACCTAATTACGTCACGCATACTCCTGTCCAAAGTCTCGAAACAATGCCTACACATCATTGGAGCCTCATCCCAAATTATCAGCTTACACTAATGTAGAACCTCAACCATATCTGACCATGAATCAAATAAACACGTAGTACTCTCACTTGGATTAATAGGCAAACCAAACCTTGAATGCGCCGTTTGTCCCCCAGGTAAAACCAAAGAAGCAATCCCGATAAGCGCCGCATTCAACACAAAAAATCCCTTGGATCGTAGAGCGGCCGAAAGAATAGTCCATAAGAACGTCTTTCCATTGCCACCAAAGCCATAGAGAAAAACACGCCACCCTTATTATGAACAGATGCTTCAAAAATCTCATTGTAAATGGACTTCTGCTCATCTATCAATTTAGGTAGCATCTCCCGAAATGTAGCCAATTCTTTCTCTCGATCATAAATCAATTCATCCATGAGCAAAAAGTTTTCTAATTTCTGATTTGAAAAACCACGAGGTTGGGGCATACCGGGGATATCTTTTAAAGAAGTTCCGTTGACACGTAATAGCTTGTTAATCTCAACCAAAGCCTGATTTTTTATTTGATTATTGTTCAACATCAAATCTGAAAAAAAGGTTTGAATCATAATGAATTTTAAGAAAAATGTCAAATTATACCACAATTATTCAATTACATAACGGAGCAATAACACACCCCATGATATGTTAGTACCACTTATCCACTTATTCACTTATTCATACCCTATGCTCGCACACATATTGGTTATAAATCAAATTTATAAATCATTTTATAAAAACAAAATTAATGAACAATTGTTAAGTAAGAGATTGACATATTTCAGCATAGAGTTAAAACACATTAATAACGACAAAGAAAAGAAGATGAGTACATTATTTTGGTTCTCCTTTATTCTAACAAAACAATAAAAACAGAAAATCAAATAAACTGAAGAAAACAAAGAATACTTGCGACAAAAGCAAGACCAAAATCTTAAGAACTCTGCAATCCATAAAGCCATAGCTCAAAAACCAGAGAGAAAGAGGAAAAACAATCTGATTCTAATGAATAAAACAAGAACGTTCCATACTTAAATGATTTAGAATCCAAACAAAAGAAAAAGAAGAGGAACAATCATATTGTAATTCACACAAAAAAAGAACGTTGCATACTCAAACCAGAACAAACGCAGTAAAGTTATATGTTTATTAACCTCAACGATTGGTTAACTAATATCAGAAAATTTACTAACCAAAGCAACACAAGTATATAACACAAGTGAATGATAGACTCCACACTTTTCAAAAACCTGAGACGGGAATATCCAGAAAAGACAACACCCAAAACAACAATAGCAATGAGACAGAACAAAAAATGAAAATACTTACTTGGTCTTTTCCGGCGTTTCCTTTGCTCGTGCAGAACATCTTCGGATAGAAATTTCCAAGTTGCTTCCAAGACCTTCTCGGGTGAAGTGAGACTTTTAGATATCAACATATTGACAAAAAATTTTCTCATCTAACATGTCGTTGCCCACAAACTCGCCTCATTGATAGCGTCAATATATTCCTTGTCATCATCGAGCAACCCCAGAGCATAACATGTGTCCTTAAAAGTAAGATACACCACACCCAAAACTGTTCATATCTCTTCGTAACATGTTAGCCGCTTGATCTTATTAAGCAAAATACGTAGATAATAGACCTCACCCAATGCACGGGGAACGTAAGTAATCCTACCAATTGAAAAACCCCTAGGAAAAAAAATCGGAAAATTTAAATATTCATACTTAACCTGCAAGGTAACGACAAACCAATATATGATAAATACAAATGTACAGAGAATATATATATAACCAAGAAAACATCGGATGTTAGATGGCATATTTCGTTCAGCCAATCCACAATATGATAAACACTAATTGAATAAGAATATTTTTGACAAAATATACTGAACTTGATCGAGAAAATATAATACCCAAAAAATTGCAATAAACAATTAAGCAGATTACTCTGAATACACCAATTTAATCGGACATCGATAATTGCAAACAGGAGGGATGAAACCCAATATCGACCGTAATTATATCATATCATATATACTATTAGTTATAGTCCTTCAAGAAACTAGAACACATGCGTGAATGTGCAAAGCTATAATAACTATTTCCTTATACTATGTTAATTAATATATGAATAGATGGCCAGAGAATATCGATCCAAAACGATATAAAAATGGGAAACCGATTTAACAAACCAGAAACGATAACCAAATCTAATCGATTTTATTACAAGTTTTGAATTGGAAATAATGAAAAAAACCCATCAAGTAAATTGTAAACACCAAACCAAAACCAAACGATATCAAGGACTCGAACCCGTAGGGTTCTCAAGCAATGATACAGAAGCAGCTCTTATTGCCTCCGACTCAGGAATAAGTGGATTGACCAAAACTTCTGTACAACTGCAATACGTATAAACTTTTAAAAACTTTGATACACGAGATTAATACACAAAGTAGGAGAAGGATAAAGAAAAATACCCATGTTTTTTTTCGTTGGATAGGGAGAAACTCTAACACTGCCAACCAAAGAGGAAGAAGAGTATGAAGAAGCATCAGAATGGAGAAGGAAGACGATGGAGATTTATTAAGGTGAGTTCTATTAGGGTTTTTTTCTAGCTTGTAAAACAAAACAATGGCATAATTGGTAATTAGAAAATTTTAGTCATGGACTTTTTGTCTATAAAATACATGGGAAGAGTAACGAAACAATTTGGTGAAGTGACGTTAAAATTGACGCATGAGATTGCGACACACGAGATTTTAAAGCTTTAATTAATTTTTTTTAAAAAAATAATGAGAGGCTTCCAGACGTGACACGTCACCAACTTCGCACAAGACGATGACACGTAAGCCAAATGACTTCTCATTTAACAATTATATAGATTTTGTGTTATGTTTGTATATGTGATAATTTGTAGTATAACATCAAAATCTTATAAGAATCATCCAATCAGAACTTTGTAATGATTTTTATTAATCATATGTTTTTCACACAAGAATTTTAAAAGTTTTTTAAAATTCAATGTTGTTGGACTATAAATTTAACAATGGATTTTAATTGATTTAAAGGCGCTTTAATAGATTTTCTTAATTAAAAATATAAAAATTCAGATCACATGGTTTTAAGTGGATTACAAAAAAATTTAGTGACAAACTACTATAGTTTCTCAATCCAGCAAAATTATCTAATAACTCATTAAAGCTCAAAATTTTGCGGTTAAAGGACTCAATATATCCTTGTAGTGTATAAAAAAACTAAGAACAAACGGATATTTAGATAACCGATCAAAAATTTTAAAGATGTCAAATCGGATTAATGATTCGGATTTGTTTATTTTTATGCTAAATTTTAGAGAATTTTAAGGAATTCAAAATTTGAGAAAACTTTTCATAATGACTAACAAATCTTAGGGTGATTTTGAAGAAATTTCAAGGATTCTGAAAAACTAAAAATAATATTTTCAATTTTACACTTTTTTAATGAAACACATTACTTGTTTCAATTTTCTCCATTACAAAATTAAAATTATAAATAAGTTTTTCATCAGCCGGGTGAATTTGGAAGTGAAGAGTGATGTCACTGTCACCCATCACATTACCGTCATCAAAATTTCACTCGTAGCGGCAAAGCTCAAATAAACTAAACTTGTTTCACAAAGAATAAAGTGAGAAGCCCAATATACATTGCATCTCATATATGAATTTATGATATTATCATCCGTTGATTTTAAATTAAGTCTCCTTATCAAATAATTTAAAAATTTTTTCCTTATAATTATTTTAAAAAATCCATATTTTCTGTTAAGACATGATTTTAAAAAGCTTTTATAAATGGCTAATTTAGTAATCATAGATTTTGAATAATTTTTAAAATTATTAGATTCAAAAAATTAATATTTTAATCATTCTAGAAGTTGACTCTGTTCCTTCGAGTTGGCTATCCAATTTGGAAGTGAACATCTAATTAATGTGTGGTTGACAAAAAAAAAACATTCTAGAAATTCGTTCATAAGAAGATATTTAGTAGAAAACAAAAATCATTCATATGAGAGATCCAATATATCCTCCTAAGTATTTTTAATATTACAAACAAATGAAAATTAATTTCATAATGGCATTCAACTTGATTTAGGAGATTAGTGAGTGCTATTTTTGACAATTCTTTTGTAAGGAAAACAGAGTGCAACATGTCAGCTTTTTTTTCTCAAAATATAATTCGCAAATGATAAATTATAACCTATACAAGTTTATAATCGATAAATTAATATCTCGATAAGTCGATAAATTCTTCTCATCCCATTATTAGTCTTTAATACAGTTAATTTCTCTAAGATAGTATGTTTACAAATTAATAAAATGTTTTCATATCAATGTTTATTTTATAGAGGTTTTAATGTAGAAAATTTATGAATAGTACTGTAAAACACTATGAAAACTTCATCTCTTAAATAGAACGAAATGTACAAAAAGAACACAATCTCGCATATATAAGGATACTGGATTTTTTTCTAAAATATTAGATTTTATTCCACATGTTTTGTTCTTCATCCTTACATTCATTGGGTAATGTATGTGTTGATATTTTACCAACTAGACTTTAAACTTAAGTTTACTATAAAATGCAAGCACTCACACTAAATTTCACAAATCAATTCTAATATCAATAGCTCTAATTTTTCTCTCTACATATTTATCGTTCTTCCTTACTAAAAATGAAGAGCTCTATGCAGTTAATCTGTACATTCTTCTTCTTAGTCATGCTTTTAGTCGCACCAGGTAACGAATCTAATTTTCGTGATATCACAAACAATCTCATTAGTATTAGTGACAAATGATTAGGCTTTACAATAATATTAGGAGTTTGAAGCAAAGAAGAGATTTATTTTACTATATATGGTCATAAATAAGTTTAAAATTCTTATTGAATTTAAATATAGGTATGAAGGTGGTTGAAGGACAACAAATGTGTGAAGCAAAAAGTATAAACTTTAGAGGAATGTGTACGAAGTGGAGAACTTGCAAGAGAGTATGTATGAGCGAAGGGTTTCCTGAAGGTCGATGCGGAGGATTCATACGTAAATGCTATTGCAGGAAGCCTTGTCTTGTTTCTACTCAAAATTGATCAATGAGAGTGGCTATTTAATAAAGCTATTTGGAAGTTAATAATTTACACACATGCATGATGTTATCAAAACTCAGTAAGAAGATTTGGTTCCTAGCTTTAATAAAATAAGGTTAAAATTATAACAAAATACATTTAATAACATAATAATTTCTTCTTTTTTTGATTAAAAAATCATTAAACTATTATTTCCTTTCTATCCGTAAAGAATCCCATATTCGCGTTAAATTTGTAATAACGTTAGCATACCATTAAACATTAATTAAGAAACTCTTTAATCATCGTGTTTACAAAAACTTCATCACATAGTTTAAGCAGCAGGGAAGAAATGAACTCGTATTATTTTGTCTCATGCTATTGTTGTTGGAATTCGTAACGATTTATAAACAATTTATAAATATATCTACGAACTTTATGAAGATGCAAGACTTGTTACAGTAGTTGTCACAGTACGTGTTACAGTGCGTGTTACAGTATTTGTGACAGTACTTGTGACAGTACCTGTTACAGTGAGACGAATGACGATGTGACAGGAGCAGAAGCAATAGCAGGATTCTAGATAAGGATGAGGAAGATTTGGTGAATCAGGAAGATTCGGAGAATCTATCTGCTGGAGGATATTGAAGAATATTCATTTTGGAAGTTATTTATCAAGATTCTAGGGTTTAGTTTTTTCGATAACTATATATTAGAATAGAGTTATCGTTCTTTTTCCTTGAACGTTTTTCAAGAGAGAAAAAGAGAGAGAAGTGTTTTTCCTGGCTTTTGTACGAAGCTTTGAGGTAGGAACTCATGAACCTTGTATTCGGTCATTGAGTAGTTATAGGCTAGATACAACAGGCTAAGAGGATCTTAGTCATGTTGGTGTTTTCTGTTCAAAATACTTGTATGGTGGTTTTGAAAGAAAGTTCTAGTGATATACAGAGTTTGATTTGAGAAAACTGTCTGTTGTTATCTTGAAAACGTTTCTATGGTAGTCCTTACATTTTCAATTGGTATCAGAGCAGTCACCAGTTTGTCTTATAACTGGTGAGATAGTGCGGAAAAATGGAGAACTACCACGAGTTGATTTACAGTTCATAGATCATGCTTGATGGAACTAACTTTTTTTTTGACATCACTATGGATCTTGATTGAACTAACTATGGGTCTTGGAAGTCACGAATAAGATCTGTCATAAGGGGCATTGATGCTATGGCATGGACAACCGTTGTAAATGGGTGGACAAAACCAATGGTTACTAATAAGTCACGAGCTTTGTCTGCTATACATACAAGTGTCTCACATAAACATTTTGAGCTGATACAGGGAACTGAGATTGCCAAGGAGGCTTGGGACATCCTGCAGAAACACTTTGAGGGAACAGAAAAGGTGCAAAGCTCAAGGAAAGATTTTCTGGCTTCTAAGTTTGAGAACCTGAAGATGGGGGAGCATGAGACAATAGAGGAGATCAGTTCCCAGATAAGCTCTCTGGCACAGGAAGCTCTCACTTTAGGAAAGAGATACAAGGACAAAAAATTGGTCAAGAAGTTCTTGAGATGTCTTCCAGCTAAGTACACAGCATACAAGGTTGCTATGTCAGTATCTCTTAACATTGATACAATTAGTTTTAGTGAAGTTTGTGGGAATGCTGCGAGCTCATGAGATGGAGTTAGATGGTGGAGCTAGAAAGGGAAAAGGTGTAGCACTTGTGTCTCATGAAACCGTGCAACAAACGAATGCAACAGAAGATCCTGTTAGTTTGCTTGTGAGAAGATTTGACAGAGTTTTGTGGAGAGTTGAGCAGGGACAGGGTCAGACAAGGTTCGCTGTCACTAAGAAATCATCTGAGACAGAGATATCTACAAAGAAGTCAGAGATACAGTGCTTTGGTTGCAAAAGGATTGGTCATACTCAGATGGAGTGCATCAATGATCAGAAGCGTCGCAGAGAAAAATCCTTGATTGGGATAGATGAAAATGAGACAGATGAAGACAGTGAGGGAGAAGATGAAGCAGCCAACTTTGTTGCGTTCATTGGAATTACTGAGATTGAGGAAGATGGTGAGATATCAGATACTGAATCAGAAGATCTCTCAGATGATGAACAAGAAGGTGATGTTACTGAAAATTATCATCAAGTGTGTCAGACACTGGTTAAGTTGGGGAAAGACAATGTGTGGCTGATCAAAGAGAAGGAACGCCTTAAGTCACTAGTGGTCACACTGCAGAATGAGTTAGAAGCAGAGAAGAAG
>OVAN01013952.1:0-12434 GCA_900406275.1 Anastatica hierochuntica | reverse complement strand
TAGTCGTATGTCCTACACATATAACTTGATGTTTCTATCTAAAAGTTATGAAAAGATGAAAAAATTTATATGTTATTATATATGTTATATTTCGACCATGCCATATACTCTTTTTCTAAGTAAATGTTAGAAAAATCATATTTGTAACNGTAATGGTTAGATATTCATCACGCCATATTCATATATTTACTTTTTAGTTATGTAAAAGTAATTAATACATGCTCGACCACCAATATATAATTATAGTGGTTGACATGCCTTTCTGTATCACAATTACGCATGATCTACATGTATAAAACTATAGTCATATTAATGGACCATGACTCCGAAGCTTCTTTTTCTAATTTATAAAACAGTTATAAAGCATATTCTTTTTGTTACACTCACATATATTTACTTTAAAGAGAAAATATTAATTACTTTTATAATAGATTAATTTTTAGGCAGATTTACACCTACAAAAAGTTTAACAACCGGCTACAAGTAATTCTATATACAATTAGATTTTTATCTACTTAAACCGAAATATTCAAATCTATTCAGATGTGTAAAATTTCAAAATAGATTGCGTTGTTATTAAACGCAATATAAAAAAACTACAAATTTCTATAGATAAGAATATTTTAAAACATATCTTTACCTTAATAATGAATATCTCTACTTTTAAAAGAATTTGAACCGAAAAATCTCTAGAATATCTCTAATTTTTTTTCATATTACGTTTAATTTATAGAATATTTTCAAGCATATTCTTTTTGTTACTAACGTCTAATCATTCTATAAATAATCTCATAGTTCTCTCATAGTGTATATCATATTCCACGTTTGATTTCTCACTTCTCTTTTCACTATGGTTTCTCCTAAAGATTTTTCCTTACTAAAAGATTTTAAACCATTCAAATCAGGTTGGCGAATACAAGTTAAGCCAGTTCATTCTTGGAAGCAAAAATCCAAGTTTGGTGGAGAATCTCTAGAACTTATTCTAGCCGATAAGACTGTGAGAAACAAAGATATATATGTATTTTAAATCATATTTTGTTCATTTCGCAATTAGTAATATAATTCATAATATATAAATTTCATAAATATAAAATGAAAAAATACCCGCACGGACGTGAGGATGAAACTCTAGTTACTTCTAAAACACACAAAAACACTGAAAGGAAAAGTCATCAAATAAATTTTGGGTGAATTTGGTCTATAATCATAAAAAAACATTATTTAGTATTTAAGGATTCCAAAAAAATTAAATAAAATATTACAGCCCTTTTATAAAACTGCCCTCCATTTATGAGGAAGCAAAAAAAAAAATTTTTAGGGGTACAAAAAGTAATTTGCTTTTTTTTTGGGAGGACAAAAACTTAAATATTTTATTTTGTATATCCACCTAATTATCTCATAAATTTTACAGATTTTGTATTTTCTGAGTAAGAAAACATTGTCTTCCAACTTTTTTTTCCCATTACTGTAAAAGAACTAATAGATAAACACACACATATTTGTGTAAACTAGTTCATGAATAAATGTCTATTTGATCAAATAAATTCTAGATGAAAAAATGTTCTATTTTTCTCTGATTTAGGTTGGTTTTGTACTAACAAGAAGAGAAAAAGTATTTTATTAGCTAAACTCCTATGCTTTAAACTAATTATACGAATGTAGAAGACTTATTTTGGGTATCAAAAATTGACAAAAGGATAAATTTTTAGGTGCTATGAACTCCAAAGTCCTATTCAATATAATATATAATTATGCATAGGTAGATAGAAATAATCACACAGACTAATAACCAATTTAGAGGATTAGTTGATATTTTCAACTAGTTATCGAAGTTTTTAATTCTTAATATGTGTTTTTTGTCAACTATTTTATTGAAATGAAAATGTTACAATTCACAAAAGTGTTACAACCATCTAATTACATATTAGTGTGACATCTCTCTAGCCTTTTTTGCCAAGCCATCAACTACTATATTACATTCTCTATTGACATAGCCAAAAGTTATGTTTTGTTTCTTTGTTGCCATGGTAGAGATGTTTGTGATGTATTGATGTAAGCTACGTACATTCCTGTGCTATCATGCAATGTCTAAATCTGATTTCCAGAAACCATCTACAAAACAATAGTAGTCAACATTCAAAGGATTGCTATGAGGAAAAGCATGTATCATGTTATTTGATGGTTCTGTAGAGTTGGTTATCTCTTTTAAAGCATGAAGCCATTTCGTTAAGTCTAGAAGGAATTGGTTGATGATATGTGGAATAGGACTTCTTTTGTTGCGAAAGACAATATCATTTCTGCATTTCCATAACTTCCAACCAATAAACGCATGCAACTGAAGTTTCTGACCTTCATAAATTTCAGTATGGCCAACAACAAGTAGAATGTTATTAGCCAAAGAGTCATGGAAATTAAGCTCACTTTGTGAGCGTCTCAATGGTGCTAGTTCTCACACTTCCTTTACAAGCCTACAATGGAAAAGCATATGATTAA
Organism: Anastatica hierochuntica; assembly: GCA_900406275.1. NCBI lineage: Eukaryota > Viridiplantae > Streptophyta > Magnoliopsida > Brassicales > Brassicaceae > Anastatica > Anastatica hierochuntica. The sequence continues at coordinate 9,941 of OVAN01013952.1, read as the reverse complement.
TAATTTACTTTAGTTCCCCACATATCTGGCAATTGGAATCTAAGAGCATCTTTAACCGAGGTGCTTAACCGGGTTGCTTAAGTTTTTTTTTTTAATTTAAAATTGTGTGGGGCCCAGGAATAAATTAAGAACCGGTTCCAAAGTAGCTAATTTAAAAATTGATTTTCGTGGGTTTCTTCCACTGTTCGCGGGCCCCACCGGCACGTGGCGGCACGGGATTGGTGCTCTTTTTTATTTATTTTTTTTAATCGAACCAAAAAAAAAAATTTCAATTTTAAAAAACCTTAAATGGGTTTTTCGGTTAAAGATGCTCTAAACGCACACCTCGTTTCATACACTCAGAATTAGTAGGGATATTATTTTGGAGGACTCCACGAAAAATGCTGAATTTTGGTTAGTACATGTAGTCTCCATATATGCTTATACAAAGCATTATTATGAGTATTTGCACCTGTCTGTTCCTGTATCAACAAGACAGAACCAGATTTGGCATTATGTTCCCTTGTATTACTAAATATCCACTCTGATCTATCATCATTTCCTGTATAACTTGGTTTATTATTCACCCTCATGACATAACTTAGATTGGACAATTAATTCTTAATATATTTAGTTTTTCAGTTTTTTTTAGAGTTTACTTTATAAACCGAAAATGAGACAGTTTGAAACAGTTTTTTTTTAAAAAAATTTTCTTATGTACATTTTGTTTATCTAAATTGGACTTCAAACATCAAAATTTTTTTTTTTTTTAATTATAAAATCTTGTTCTCTTTAAAAGAAAAGAACCGCTTCTAATGACTAAATAAGTTAACAGACTCAATAGAATATTAATCTTAAAAGAAATTAAATAGATAGTTTTTGTAAGGTAAGTTTATCACTTTATCTAAAGAAGATGAGTGACAAAGAGAAGCCCCGAGAGACCGTCGTAATCAGCCCACTCCCACCTCTTGTTCCCTCCAATCACTTTATTTCCTCACTACCATAAAATTCTCCAAACTCTTTTGTTTTATCTTAAAGTATTGGTCCACCATTTCACATTTTCAGCAAAAACTTTTATTTTTTTGTTTAAAAAAATCTAAACGTAAATAATTTCTCAACAATTCCTTGTGAAATATCATATATTCTTATTACTTAAAAGCATTCTTCATAATTAACTATAACTGCAATCATAAGTGTTGTTCGTTTATTCATCCAGAAGAATTTATAAAACAAAATTCCTTTAGACGGATATATAAATCATTAGATGCGTATATTCAATTAAAAATTTCAAGATTATCTAAATGAGTTTAATTGCATTTTCCAGATGAATCATGTTCATCCAAAACTCTGAAAAAATCAAAATGCCTTTAAACTAATCAAAAATTTACACAAAATAAAAATCTAATAGCTACATTCCTTGAACAAACGACACTTTTTTTCTCATGACCATTTCCATTGACAAAAATTTTCCACCAAAATCGCAAAACTACAAAATCAAATTTTCCGCTAAAACCACAAAATCGAATTTTTCATCAAACTTGCCAAAACCAAAAACCATATATTTTCTCCAAGACCGCAAAATCATATTATCGTGCCCAAACCGCAAAATCGCTTTTCCCCACCAAAATCACAAAATCATATTTTTCCGCTAAAACCGCAAAACCATAAATTTTCATCAAAACCGCAAACCCGCATTCTCCTGCCAAAAACATAGGCAAAAATCGCAATATATTTACGTCAAAACAACAAAATCGCATTTTTTCGCTAAAACTATAAAACCATACATTTCGCAAAAACCGCAAAAATCTCATTTGCTCGCCAAAACCTCAAACCCGTAAAATCGAATTTTCCCGTCAAAACCCTAGATTTGCATTTCCTGCAAAACCGTATTTTCCCCTCAAAACCGCAATTTCACATTTTTTGCAAAACCGCAAAATCACATTTTTTGCCAAAACTGAAAAAATCAAAATTTTCCGCCAAAACTGAAAAAATCAAAATTTTTCGTCAAAACTGCAAAATCACTTTTCCCAAACCATGAAAATCACGTTTTCTGCAAAAACCGCAAATTCATATTTTTCCGCCAAAACCGCAAAATCACATTTTTCGCCAAAACCACAAAATTACATTTTTCTGCCAAAACAACAAAATCACATTTTCTTGCGAAAACCGCAAAATCACTTTCTTCCGCCAAAAATGAAAAATCACTTTCTGCCGAAACCCCATAATCACATTTTTCTGCCAAAACTCAAAATTATATTTTTCTGCAAAAACCACAAAATTGTATTTTTCTTTCAAAATCGCAGAGTTACATTTTCCCGCCAACACTACAAAACATAATTTTCCTCCAAAAATGCAAAATCAATCTAAAAATATGATTTAAAGTTATTTAGTTAAAATTATAATTTTAATAAAAGATTAAAATTAATTTGGGTTAATACGATAACATAAAACAAAAATATTTGGTTATACTGAAACAAAAATATTTTTATCTTTTATTTACTATAATTATTCTGATGAGCCATCTAGATGAAGAGACGAAGAGAGCATTTATATGAATTATTCAAATGAATCATCTAGATGAACGAATAAATTAAAAATAAAAATGAGCATCATTCAAATGATCCATCAAAATGCATCATTTAGATTGATCATCTGGATAAACGAATTGAATGAGAAAAGAAACACGATCTTAGTAAAGACATCCACGATAACAAATCATGATTAAATTACCATCGCAATACTCAAATTCTAATATTCTAATTCCAATATAAGTCTTGTAATAATCAGATAACTATGAACTACTATTTTATTCAACATAATTAGTAATTTCTTGGGGAACTTAGCTTAATAGCTTTTTTTAACCTTATCTTTATGAATCTAAATTTTTTTATACTATGTAAATTACTAGATTAACTTTTCTAAGATTCTAACAAATATTATTTGGTTATATATTTAATTTTACACGTTAAAACGTTCCATGATTCTAGTTGTGAGAAATTGATCTTTGAAGTGCAAAAGGAAAATCAAAAGGTTGAGGGTGGAGAATTTCTGGAAAATCAGAAGAAAAAGTAAGTGTCATCAACCATATCTATAATATGAAGTTTTGGCCATGAATATGTAAAAAAAAAAACATACCAATGAATTTCTCTCCTCTATAATCAGACATCACTCTGTTCTTCGTAAATTTCTGGGCACGATTGTGTTATTTTTCGTTCAGGAATCAAGGTTAGATTTTGATTTCTTATAACTTCATGATTTTGTACGTAGAACATAAACTAACTAATCTAGAATACATCATGAATTACCTAATCTAGATCAGTGTCTAGATTACATAATATAGAATATAGATTAAAATACCTAATCTATAACAATTTTTAAGTTACCTAATCTAGATTATGTCGTCTTTTTTCTCAACATCTGTGTTCAGTCAATAAATACGGAGCTTAATGAAACCAATATTTTACAGACCATTATGTTCCAGATATACTAATGCACGGTTTGTAGAGATCATTTCGCAATAATGAATGGAAATTCATTGTTAATGTAGAAAATATGTTCGTGTGCTTAATTTGAATCGAATACAACTATCCATGACTTGAAAATAATGGTTTTATTGGAATGTTCGTAAAGAGATTTTGATTTTTTGTTTTTATTTTTGTTTTCTCGTTGAAATTGAAATACATCAAAATATAATACATTGATATTGATTTTTTGGTATTTTCATTTCATAATATTTTAAATGTTGTTATTGTTCATTATTAATTATTTAAAAACAAATAAAAAAATATCATGCAGTTTACATTCATAAAAAGTCTAAGTATCCATATCTGTTTAAAAAAAGATTAGTTACATAAAATTGCACTTAAAGAAACCTACTTGTCTAATTTTCTCTAATTTCTTTTGGTTCATTATTTTCATAGCAATATCTCTTTTATCACTTATAAAAAAACATTTTTATCAAATAAAGATGATATAGAAAAGAGAGATTGAAAATCATGCTAGTCGAGAGAGAAAAAGAAGAACAGTGAGAAAAAGCTAACCCTAGCGCCGCCGTATTCCTCCGGTGTCCGCCTTTGCGTTGACGCCGGAGTTTCACTCCTCCTTTCTAATCACTTTCTCTTTTTGCCTTAGATGGTGTTCTACTCCCCTCTTCGATATGCTTTTGACTTCTGGTTTCTATGGTTCTTTCGATCCCAGATCTGGCCGTCGGTGTGTATGCAATTAACGATTGATCGAGGCGGTTCCCGTGCTATTGGAGTCATGGCGAGTTGAGCGTGTATGGTTAACGTCGTCTGAAGTCGGCTTTTAGGGGTACATTTTGGTCGGAGCAATTTTCTTCTTGTAGCCCTGTCTTGTTTTCCGAAGATTGATAGATCGAACTGCAGAAGCTCTTACTGGAGAAACTACTTTCTTTGCTGGTTTCTTGGATCGAGCTGTGTTCGATTTGTCATCTTCACCCGACGTTTCTTCTTTCCAGGTAAATAAAAACCTTTCCTCTTGGTGTGGAGTTTCTGATTCTTTCTGGCGGCTCTTTTGGACTCAAATACTATGGACTATGTCACTGGAGAAGTCTTTGGCGGAAGCTTAAACGCCGTCCTGGTCTCCACAACTCAAATGCGTTATCCAAAGAAGGAAACTCCGGTTTCGGTCTTTGTTTTCGGGAGCCTTGATGGTGGTTTGGTGTGAGCCATTGGATCTCAGTAGGTTATGGTGAATAGACCTGGTTTGTGGTTTGTTATGTGACATTTTTACCAATGAGTATCTATCTCTTGGAAGTGGTACGTTAATTTCGGTTGCATCATTCTCATCTACGGTTTGCCAGTGGCGTGTTAGAACGGTGTGCGGTTAACTCTTGGTTGAAGTTGCGGCTTCTGAGGCATTTATTCCCTCGTTCAGCGTCTGTAGCATCCTTCTTGTCGATATTCTATATAAAGCTTCATACGGTTGTCGTTTCATCAGCTGGCCTCGTGGCTTCTCCTCTTTTGGTATGAAGCAATATAATGAGTGTACTGGGATGAACTGCTTTTGGAAGAAGATTACGATATTAAGGGTGTGTCAAATTTCTACTCTGGCTGATTTTGCTTCTTCTTCTCAGGTTTATGTTGTATTTTCTGCATATGGTATCGAGTTCAGTTGGTTCTTTGAGTTCTAGTCTTCCGTGGTCGCTTACCCTAAACCTCTGTTTAGAGGTTTCTTTGTTGCTGTCAAAGCTTACTACAATTCTGGTTATAAAGTAAGTCCGGATAGGTTTGATGTATGGAATTGGTGTATACTTCTATTGAGGTAGCATACTTTGGTTATCGGCTGTAGTCTCGGATTTGCTCCTCTTTGTTGAGCATTTTACCGTAGTTTTTTTATGTAGTTTATGTTTAATGGTTTATGAAATAGATTTTCATCGTAGTTGGTGGTTATCTGGTTTGGTTCTGGAAGATTTTATACTTGTCGGCTTTTGACTCCAAAAAAATTGTGTTCTTTGCCGGCTTAACTTGTAATCGTGGTTTAAATTAAATAAAATCTTCTAGACGTCAAACAAAACTGATATATACTTCGACAAAAAAAAGATGATATATACTAGAACAAATTTCTGACCTCATGGTTTTTGCTTTTGTAATCTCAAGACGTAAATAAAAAACTATTAGCCACGTGTGAGGTTTCGTACTTTTGTTTGGCGACATATCATCTACACAATACCGAACGGATAAATATGTAATTATAATATTTTAAGTTCTAAAAGATGTTACGAGGTATTTTTTATTTATCTCTTTGTCATCAAGTGTATTTATAGTCGACTTCTCTTACACGAAATCTTCAATAAAAAAGAATCTTTATTTTTTATTTGTGTGTGAAAATCAAGAAAATGTGTTACAAAAATATTCTCCCTATTGTTATTCCTCCGGAGAGCTTCCAAGAACATATACCGGAGGCAGAAGTGGCGGTTGCTACGGCGGAGGCGAGAACTACAACCGCCGGTCACGGTGACGGTGGAAAGAGGAAGTGTGTATGTTCACCGTCGAAGCATCCAAGATCGTTCAAGTGTAGGTATCATCAACATGAATATCAATGGCTTCTTTCCTCTTCTTCTTCATCCTTCAACAAATAACCACCGTAGTATATTTGTACTATTCATGGTTGTTTTTGTAATAATTCAATCAAAGTAGAAGTTGTGTTGTGGTGTTTCAATTTTAAAGTTCATGCATCAAATCAATATTATAATTATGTTTGAGTCTTCTTTACAAAAGATAATATCTAAGCATTTTTATGCTTTAAAAATTGACGTTGGGATTGATTGGTGTTTAACCGTCAAGACTTTTACTTTGTAGAATTTTTAACATTAAATTTATCCAATCACATTTTAAAAACTTTTAAAATTTTACAATCTTAAATACACTCTTTAAAATTTATTTTAATTTTAAAGTCACAATCTTAAAAAAGTTAAAATCAGTTAATTATAAATAATTTAACAGTAACATTCCATTCTAAAAATCTAAAACAATCACCTAGTTATATCAAAAAATAAATAACAGTTCAAATTATTTTAATATTTCATATCAACTAAATATTACATATCATTTTCAAATATATTGCGAATTTATTTGTTTTTCCAAATTTTTAAATTCAAATTTCTTAACTCAAAAGACATAATTTTCTTTGATAAATAAAAAATTATCTTCATACTCAAATAATTATAGCAATAAATACAAATTTTTAATGAGACAAAAAGAGATAGTGCATGAGCATTTGATTCGAAAAACTTAATTAGATATATTTTTTTTGAAAATGCAAATTAACAATCAATCTTCAAGTATTAACAACCGAAAGAAACACAATGATACAAATTTAAGCCGGTAAAAGACAACGCCTTTCCGGAGCCAGAAGCCGACGAATTTAAAGGATACTCCTGGAGCCAAAAGTCGGAGAGTTTAAAGAAACTCTCGGAACCAAACACAAAAGATAAATATTCTCAGAAAACATAAACTAAAAGACATATATGAAGCCCAATAGGTGATCAATAAGAACCGCAATAAATAAACCATACTAAGAAGCAAGCGGAATCAATTGGAGGAGGATTGGAGATGAGCACCCCAAGTCGAGATTGTTTGAGAGGAAACACGACCGATACTCATTATATTGCTCCTCACTTAAAGAAGCCACGAGAAACTCTGACGATAACCACCCAAGCTGAAGAAGATAACGCTATTTTTAGTACCACTTTTACCAATTACGACCTACGACTAGATGCTCAACACACTTCCTTACAGAAGACCCAGAATAACCCTGCAAGAAGGAACAATCCCGTCGCTCTTAGCTAGTAGGACGAGCACACCTCTCGCACAACCCGCTTAACCACCTAAATAGTGAACACAAGGGAAACACTGCCATCGGGAGAAGCAACAACACAACAGTAAACCACAACGAAGACCGTTCACAGAAACGACGACCAAAAAATCAGCCGAACTCAAACAATCTTCGATAAAATCTCAACAGCCAAAATGACATCAAAGATCTAAAATTGATCACCACCAGATTCCATAACGCCACATCCAACAAAGAAAACATGATATATGGAGAAGCCATCCATACCCTCGCAAAATTTTCCAAAACTTCCAAATTAAAGGAGGAGAAATACGAGAAAAAGGCTTGCCTAAGCAAAGTTCGAGCAACCAAAAGGGCACGACATGAGAAGCTTGGAAATCCATAGAGACAACCAAACTCTAGAGGAGGAATCCAGATCTGAAACCGCCGTGAGCTCAACCTCCTGAACCTAGCCACATTTGACCCAAAACGGAGCCATAGCCTCCTCTCGCCTCCGGAGACACCAAAAGACACCACCGGCATCCACTCCTTTGTCAAAACTTCCTTCGGAAGCGAAGGCCTTTGGGCTTCTCAGATAAAGCTAATCCGAAAGCTATAAACAAAGATTCACACTAAGGCGCTTCTTACGGCGTCGAGAGACCACCGGAGAGGAGATACGCACGACTCTGTTCTTCGCTATCCATAGCAAACTAACCAACGTGATATAACTTTTATTATTAAAAAAATATGAAAATAATAAAAAATATTTTGTAGAAAAAAAATATTTGATGAGTTCTGGTTTATAGAGTATGTGAGAAGTGTTTATAAAGATTGATTTGACTATCTATGTTACCAAAGTGCATATATTTTTTCGATCACACATCTTGAGAGAACTTCACAGTTAAGCGTGTTTGTGCTGGAGTAACACTAAGATGGGTGATCTTTCAAGAAGTGAGTTTCTGGAATCGTCCGAGTGAGGTCAAAATGCGGGAAAGATCACATGGTGATTGTAGGGACAATAAATTATGACTTCAAAGCTCTTCGAGATAGGTCGGACAGGTGGGCCTGCGGCCCGAGAAAAAGCACCGAAGGCAACCGGGAGGGGCGGAACGAGGATGTTACAATTTGGTATCAGAGCTAAAACCAGATGAGCATGGAGTCAGGGATTGACGTCATCGGGGGTGACAATACTGATGCGCAACGAGGGCGTTGCATTCTGTAAGTGGGGATGATTATGAGACTCTAATTTATAGAGTCATAGTGGTGTTGAGGAGAGTTTAAAAGGATTAATTTTTTTACCTATGTCACCAAAGTGCATTTATCCTTTTGGTCACTTGTCCTGAAGGAAATTTACAGTAAAGCGTGCTTACACTGGAATAGCACTAGGATGAGTGAGCTTTCGGGAAGTAAGTCCCGAAATTGTGCTAGCGAGGACAAAGCACGAAAGATCACATGGTGATTGCAAGGACAGTAAATCATGATTTTGAAGCTCCCTGGGACGTAGCGCTCACTACCGCGGGACATAATGGACCCGCGAACCTCGAGAGGGGCACCGGAGCACACGGGTAAGAGGGTCGAGAAACGTTACAATTTGGTATCAAAGCCGAACCCAGATGAGTGTGGAGTCAGAGATTCACACCATCGGGGGTGATGATCCTGGTGTGCAACGAGGGCGTTATGCTCTGTAAGTGGGGGTGATGTGAGACACCAGTTTATTGAGTCATAGTAGAGTGTGAGGAGAGTTTATAATTATTGATTTAGCTACCTATGTTACCAAAGTGAACTTATTTTTTCGGTCACGCATCTTGAAAAAATTCCACAACTAAACGTGCTTATGCTAGAGTAGCACTAAGATGGGTGACCTTCCGGAAAGTGAGTTTCTGGAATCGTGCGAGTGAGGACAAGACACAGGAAAGATCGCGTGGTGATTACAGAGACAATAAATCATGACTTTAAAGCCTCCTGGACGTAGCGCTTCCGACCGTCGGACAGAGTGAGCTCGCATACCTAGAGAGAAGCATTGGGGCACACACAGAGAGAGACGATCGGGGTAGTTACAATTTTATTTAACTAAATTTTAATGAAAAATCAAATTAAGATTTCAATTACTATTTTTATTATTGTAATTAAATTATTAGATAATTTGATATTATTAATAAATCACCACATAAAATATAATTATACCCATTTCAATAAAAAGAATGCATAAACCTATTTTTAACTGAAAAACAAAAAATTTTAGTCGACCATGTATATGCATAAATTATAAATATATAAAATGAAAACTAAATTAGAATTTTTTTTTGGGAAAATTATCTAAATAGGTTTTTTTAACCTATATTTCATGTAACTAGTATTTTTTTAAAAAAATTTTGGAATNTTTTGATTTTTAAGTTCCAAAAGAAAAATAATATACTTGTTCTCATTAATGTTTGTTTCTATAGCTAATAATTTTTTTCCCCAATAGCTAATACAACTATGATATTTTATTATAGAAAAAAGAAAAAAAAAACTCACAAAACCGATATGATCAAAGTATTTTCGTTTGGCTTTAATATCTATTGTCTCGGAAAAAAAAACTTTACCTTTCTCCCAACTCCATTGATAACCTCGTTAAGCTCTTCTTCTCTTCTTCTCTTCTTCCTCGCTCTCACTTCTCTTCTTTAGTA
>OVAN01013951.1:0-12434 GCA_900406275.1 Anastatica hierochuntica | reverse complement strand
AGAGCGAGAGCTCGTTTGTAATTTATAGTCACAGTCGGACTGTTATTGGTCAAGTTTGGAATTATGGTTTTCGGGAATTNTATGCTTAGATGGATACGGTTTCATCGTATGATTTTCGTTCCCGGGTTATAAGATGTTACTTGGGCGTTTCTAGCGAATCGAGGATTGCTACGATAGCCGCGAAATTATTTGCGATACAAATTATTTTTCGACAAAAGCGTATTGCGAGATTTGTTGGAAATCGAATCGTATTTTCTTATTGTCGAAAAAGCTTGAGAAATACCGAGTACGAATCGGATATTCTGAAATGTGAGAGTGTACGAATACACTTACACTCAATCCCCCCCTTTTTAAAGGAAGGGGACAGCTGAACTCCTCTTGCGAGGAGATGCCTACGTACCTCTTTCGAGGATCAAGTCGTCTCGTAGTTCAGTTTGTCGTTGAGATTGACTACTCGTTTGGCGGAGTTGCGCCCTAAATTTCTAATTAGTCTTAAAGTGAGGCTAATCCTAAGGAAGCAATCCCTTGTCGTTCAACTTCTTTCCACACGGGATTTTGCCCATGTGTGCATTTTCCGAAAAAGGCCTCTCATTCATATTCATAGAGGGTTTGAAAGAAAGGTCAGAGGGTTTATAAGGGTGAGGTAACTACTCTAAAAGTGAGAGTATCCACTTGAACCAAGAAGGGTGGTAAAAATGGTAAACATAGCTCAAGTGTCTCGTGTTTATCCACGGTTAAGTATGATTAAGCCCATTAGCAAGATTATTAAGTCAAATTTAAGTTCCACTTGGTTGAGATTTACCTTAAAAGATAACAAGCTTCAACATTCACCTAAGATTTCAAGAGGTTAATTCCAAAGATGGATTTTTCATAGAATTTTATGAGGTCTAAGCATTATTGTATTTCTAACGAGGGCACTAAACATTAAGCATAGGTCTATTTGGAGCTTCTTTGTTCTCTTTGAGCTTCTTCCCATGTGGTTTCCTTATTGGCCCTTGATGTGAGTTTGGTACCTAAAAAGAGAATAGGTAATGTAAGTATTGATGGAGATGACAAAAACCGAATGATATGCCAAGAAGGAGTGTAAACCATAATCCATTCAAACCCATATGTCATTACTTAATTAGTTCTTCTCAAGTCAACTTAGCGAAATCATTTAAACAACTTCCAAACTCAAGCTTAATCGACATTCACTTTCATAAGTATTCATGCTAAATCCATTTGTATCATATTAGCAATCACATTCCTAGAACTAGACATATTACAACTAAACCGGTTATGTCTATTCTACTTGCATGGATTCAAATCAAGTTGCTTAGGTATTAGAAATTTATCACAATGCTTATATAAAATTCACCAATCAAATGCTAATATGAGACCACATGAAATCAAACTCATGCATAAACACTACTATTAGGCGTCCCTAATCAAGTGTCTAAATCAAATTCAAACAATTCATTTAGCAAGCAAGATTCGGAAGGCATCTTAAATCAACAAGCTCAAATCAAAGAGCTACAAGCTTCTAACTTCCCTAAAAACATTTTCAAGCCAACCAAGACACAAGCAAACTCGAAAATTAACTTAAAGCATAATATAAACAAAAGGATATTGATGGGATTATCTCTTAAGTGTGGTTTGTTTAAAGTCTCTTAGCTTGACTTTCTTTTGAGGTTCCCTTGATGAAGCCATGGATCACTCGGCTCATATTCATCATAGAACCACCCCTTAAATGTCTTCATCTTTATCTCCTCAAAAGGAATCCTTTTTGGATCATCTATGCTCATTTCTTTGGTGGAGATCAAGCCAAAGTCTTTGTAAAAAGGTTTGTTGGATGAAAAAAAAAGGTTTGCCCATTGGAGATTCTTCTTCTTGAAATCTTTGTTGTGGTTTCTCAATGTTGTCTTTTCGTTTCTCCGTAGAATCTTCCTTATTGAATTCCTTCTTGGTCATGGAGATCACATGTGATTCTTCTTTGGTTGGGAGACTCCATTATTTGTGTACGTCTTCCTCAAACTCGACATTCATAGCTTCCACACTAGGATATCCAAAAGGTTCTTCAAATTCATTGATGCTCTCTTCCTCTTCTTGAATATCATACAGTGTAGATTCATCATTGGTTGAGGTTTCATCATCATGAATGAAATCTCCTCTTTTTCTTCCAACACATTCTCCAAACGGTGTTCTTCTTTGAGCTCTCTTTTAGCAAAGGAGATGAGAATCACACATGCCTCTTCTTTTGTTGGGAGGTTTCATTCTTCTTTCTTCTTTTCTTCTTGTGCAAACCTTCCACCAAGCTCTTGAGGAATGATATCCAAGTTGCCGCAAAGACTAATAAGGCCTTCACATGATTCAATTATATCACTTCTTTGGATATCCACATTACCAAGGTGGGTTCAAACAAAGAAATTTCACCTTCTTTAGGTTGCATTTTTCTCTCAGTCTTTTCTTCTAAAACCTCTTCACTAGTGTATCCAAAGAGCATATCACATTTGTTGATGACATCTTCGTCTTCTTGACTACACTTTAGTTTGGTTTCTTCCTTGATTGAGAGTTCACTTGCATTGATGAAATCATCCTCTTTCTTCTTTGTGCTTCCAACGACAAAGGCTTCTTTACAAGGGTCCTCAAGTTGCCTTTCCAATGAGCCTACTTCTTCTTCTACATAATGGGATAAATTACTCTTGATATCTTTTAATTCAAATCATGACACAAGCTTTTCATAGATCTTGTGTTCATGTGGTGACTCAAATTCCCACGTAGAGTATCCGACTTCAACTAAGGATGCATCTTTTGTTTGCAATTCCTCTTCGAAACCTACTTCGACATTGATGGAGGAAGCTCCAACCGTCTCCATTTTGTAGCGAGGAATGTCTTCTTCTTCTTGATCTTCAACAGATGTTGTTGATTGAAATCACATGTGTTTTGATCTCATCAATCTTTGAGAAAATATCCTTGCTAAAAGCATCATTAGTGGCGTTCATCCTATCAATTCCTTCATTCAAATCATTCTTTAACTCCTTTTGCGATTATAACAACTCCTTAACCATGTTGTACATCTCTTCTTCTTTTGAGACTTGGGAAGAATAAGGTTCTTAAACATTAGAGGGTTCATTTTTAGGATGGTAACTCTCACCATAACCGTGTGGATTCCGTCGAACATAATACCCATATAGTTGATGCTCTCTTGAAGTGGATGGCACATAAGCTCCATGATAGCTCGGGGGTTTTGAAGCTATCCCTCTTTCTTGTTCTTCTAGCATTAGCTTCAGCATTGAATTCATGTAAGAAGACATCCTCTTTCTCTCTTGTGATTGTACCTCACAAAAAGAACAAACACTTGGAAGAAAGTTAGTAACCAAATAAAAAGAAACAAAACATAGAAGAAAGTTTAGTCTAAGGAGAAATTGAAATCCTAATGATAATCTACTTAATTCCCCGCCAACAGCGCTAAAAACCTAATGAGGCTAGATTTCGCTAGTGATTAACTCAATTTCAAGTTTTAAATTTATAAACCTTAATCACTAACAATCCCACTAACCGCAAGCATACAGTTATGTCGATTACAGTATTTAAGGGTGGAACCCACGAGAACTAGATATTCAAATACTAGGAATACACAAAATCTCCTAAGCTAAGCAAATAGGAAGGGAGATGGCGGCACAAAGATATTAAACAAGATGCAAAACAACTTAAACAATCTAAACANTAACTAACAATAAAGGAGTCAAACAAAAGAACTAGTCTCACAACCAAGGAATCATTACTAGCCTAATCCCTTCTCATGTCAATAGGCCATTTCCATATTGATTACATTCACTCAACTCTCGCTTGTTGCAACTGATAAATCAATTAGGAATTATTACGAACAAGTACATATAGTCACTAAACTCCTTAGAAATCAATTCTCATTGGCTAAGCTAAGTTTAGCAAGCTTTAGGTTCTCCTAGACATTTCATCGAACACCTCTCGGACGTGAAATGCATACATATCAAGATCAAGTTTTTATCCTAAATCTAGTATTAAGAACACCTAAGTCATAGAGATCTAAGTTCATTATATCCTTAGACATCATTATCTAACCACCTAATCACTCCCTAATCTACCAATCTAAGATCCAGTGTGTTCTACTCACTAAGGCTATGGAAAACCAAGAAGTGTCACAAGCTTCTTGAAAGTTCATGCTTGAAGTGAGAAGAAGGTGAGAAGAGATGAGAATATGTGATTGAAAGGAAAGAAACACAAAGAAATCCAAAAAAAAATCCTAACTTTGTAGGAAAGGAAGAAACTTGGATAAAGGGAGAAACTTGATGAAGAACAAAGAATAACAATAAACTAAAGAGAAGATAAACACATGAATGATTTAAGGAGATTTAAACAAAAAGTGTTTACAAATCTTTAAATCAATTTTAAACACATGAAGAACACAAAAAAAAAACACAAGCTTAGGTAGCACGAGTGTTCTTGGTGGCTAAGAGAGAGACACACGGAGGTCCTATTCGAGATCGAGCATGATTACATCCATAATCTGAAGCTCAGCCTTGAATTCCGCAAGGGCACTCTCCCATCTCTCCTTGTTGGCCTAGGCCGGAGATGCCCCTCTCTGCTCAAGTCTAGAGACTAGAGTAGCGCATTCTCCTGCATGCGCTCTAGATCTTTGATAGCCCTTTCCACCTTCTCAAACATGGGCTTGTACATGGCCGCTGCCACTTTCTGGGATCCCCTAGTAGCCTTCCGAACCTCCCAGTCCTTCTGGAGCCTCAGCCTATCGACTTCCTCAGCATGAGCACTTCGAGTTGATTCAAGCTTCCACTCGAGGTCGTTCTTTGCCTTCAGCGCCCTCTCTAACTCTCCCGACAGCTCGGTCTCCCTCTTCTTGGCTTCCTTCTGACAAGTCTCCAGCGGTTACTACAGCTCAGCTTCACGCAGCGCTGCCGCGTCCTTAGCGCCTTTTAGCTCCTCCCTAACGGAGGACAGCATGGAACGTAGAGTAGAGTCGCTCACTTTGAGCTCGTTAACCTTCCTCGAGAGGGCCTTCCAGGAGAATTATGCATCAATTGCGCGTTTGATGGCACCAGAGGTCTTCTCCTTCTCGATTTTCAGGTCGTAATAATCCTTGAAGGTAGCCTTCTTCACCTTCTCCAGTTGCTCCTCGTATTCGAGTCTCAAGCGATTGATGAAGCCCATTTTCTAAGGATAGAGGAAGAGGCCATGTTAGTAATGATCCCAAAAATGAAAAGGAGATAAGGAGCAGGGGTTCTACCTCGGTGTTTTTCCGACATATGTCTTGGTAGGTGGAAGACTTGCCAAGGAGTTTCTTGGGGATGGACTTGTCTCCGAAAAGACGAAAGTATCGACGAAGCATCTCATTCTCCTGGACGTCATCGACAAGAGGAACAATTCCAGTAAAAAGCTGAACTGAATGTCATACTCCCCGAGCTCGATAGCTTGGTGGCAAGAGTCATTGGCTGGACATTTCCCTTTAACCGCCAGAAGGTCAGAAATTCGTGTGTTGTCATCTCTCTGAGATGACCTTGTCTCTTCAGCCCTCCTCTCCTCGGACCTCCGGTGGTCCGCGTCATTCTTCTGGTATGATCTTCTTTCCTCCGATCTCTGCTATTCTGAGGCCCTGACCTCCCCGGGCTTCTGACCAAAAGATCCCTTCTCCTCCACCCTGATCGTTTTAGCGAGAACAACAGAAGAAGAGGAGGAGGCCCTTTTCTTGGACACGGGGTCCATTGATTGGCGGTCTCTCCCTATTGAAGATGGTGGGGGTGTCTCTTTGCATGGCGCATGATCTTTACAAGTTCGGGAAGACGTTTATTTGTCTCTCCTCTTGTCAGCAGCTGATTTAGCCTTCTCCAAAGTGGCTTCCTTCCCGGATGAAGTAGCGGGAGTAATTGGATTCCCAGAACTCAGAGGAGATGGAGGCATAGCACGGGAAAGGGGAGAGTGGTGATGTCACCCCCAGCAGGAGTCAAAGCCTTTTGGGGAGGCTTTGGAGTTCCAGCAGCAGCAAAAGGACAAATCTCCTTTGAAGCAGAGGTCTCAGCCCGCGACTGAGCATCAGAGACAGCTTTTTGGCCAGCCTCTGCCTTTTCTTTCTCAGCCCGCCTACGGGCCAACTCAGTAGCCCTCTACTCCAGGTCTGAAAGCTGCTCGGTAAGACGCATCATTAGCACAGGGGATTAGATACGAAGAGGAGGAGGGGAGGCTTGCCCGGAGTCTCAGGATGCTAGAGAGGCGACACTGGCGACAATACGAGTGGAGTTGAAGCTGACCCACCGGCGTTTCTCGATTGGCCTGAGAGCAGCTAGGTCGTCTTCCAAGGTTGGGAAGTCATTAGCTTTCTTGGCAGCTGGGCAAACTGGAAACACAAAAAGCACACAAAGAGGAAGTTAGTAAAAGGCAACATCAAAACACAATCAGAGAGGCAAACCTAGACAGGTGTCCTGCCAGCTTCGAAATTCCAGTTCTAGTGAGCTGTTCTGGCAAAGAGTGCGGGCATGGAGTTAGAGTTAGCCTTCACATAAAAGTATTCCTTCTCCCAGAAGTCGACCTTGTTGTCTGGGAGTGTGACAAGTTGGGGATTTCCAGAAACGTAAATTTCGGGTTTCTTGGAAATAAACTTGAAGGAGGTCTAGCGTTCCAGAAGCTAAAACCCCAACTTGAGGCCAATCTTCGCAGCAAGAACGAAAAGGCCAGCAATGGTCCTGATTCCACCGATGGTTAGCTAAAAGACGGTGATCTGACGTCGGTGCCAGTATGCCATAAGGAGGTAAGGAAAGGGGAATCACATGCGGCAATTTCTGAAGGACGACTCATAGATGCAAAAATACCCAAGAGGGAGCGTCCAAGGTCTGTCTTCAGGAGAAGGGAGTAAGAACACCATGTTGACATGAACGTCTTATTCCTCCCTCAATGTTTGGAGGGATTTGGTGGTGCTCGTTGTCGGAGCGGCGACAGGGGCATTCAATGGGGGAGCCACAACCACGGGCACAGCGGGGACAACGGTGATGTGACCCTTCTAGAATATTGTCTTCTTCAACAACGGCGGTGAAGCCTTCTTTGCTGCCAGCCACCTCAAGATCTTCATGGGAGAAGGGAAGTTCGACAATTTCCTCTTCCGGGAAGGTCTCTCGCCGGAAGTTCCAGGAGGGTCGTCAATTCTGCAATGGAGAGAGGATCAGGAGACAGAGGTTTCCTCCTGCGCGTGATTAGGGATTCAGAGTCCATGACGAAATGAGGCAGAGATTTCGATTCGCAACAAAAATCGCAGAGAGAAGACAGAGATTCACAAGGAAAAGTAAAAGGGGGAAGTGGAAGAGTTAGAGAGAAACAAACCTTTTGATGGAGACAGAAGAAACAGTAATGGAGAGGGGGCATAGAGTTTCGACTTTAAATGACGTAGTTCTCAAGGATTACATGGACAATAGAAGCAGTGGCAGGACCCAGCAAATCAAATCAGAATCTAATTAAATCTTTGCAAAATGAACCAAAAAACGAAATCCTGTTTCAATAAAAGACTCATATATTCGAACTGAATCCCGAGTTTCTTAATTTGTAAATCCCATCAAAGGAAAATCAATTAGATATCCCGCTCAAGGAATCTCTAACTAATTACCTTTGACGAGCTTCGGGGGGCTCCTAATGGAGGTAGATTCCACCTTACCCGAACTCGATTCGAATAAGCTAGGATTTGAACCAGGAAGAAAGAATGGGCTTCATCAGGCCTAAAAGGGAATGAAGACAGAAGAGGCCAGGAGAAGAGAAAGATGTGGGCCTGGAATATGAAGGAGACTCATAGATTCTTAACCAAGTCAATAGCTAAGTCAACAACATTGAAAGCCAATAAATCACACATTCAAGATGGGAGATCCATGGGAGGAAATCCGGTGACCGTTACAATTTGGGGCAAGGCCCATAAAAGAAAGAAGAAGACGGAAAAGGTGGGGGGGACTGGAGAAAAAATTCACTTGGCACTTTTTAATTATTCTTTGTAATTCCTTTTCACGAAACTCAATAAAATAGCTCTTTCTTCCTTTATTTGTTACTCAATCTTCATAAAACAACCCTAAAATTCTGAGGTAGATCTTGAGATCCATCACCCACGAAGTGCTCCATTACCTGAAAACATCCATAGTAAAAATGTATTGCTCTATGACGGTTAAAGCCGACATGAGTAAAGTCAATGACCGAATAAAATGTCGTTCATAAGGCAAGCACAAATGAGGTTGGGATTCGATCCTATAGTCATAAACTGGGAGATGTAATGTATAACGACGGTGACATACTCCCTCCTCGTAAATAATTCTCCACGCGGTAAAGTGACTCCCAACTGCGGCATCCGACAAGGAGACCCCATCTCCCCTTATATCTTCATTATCTACAGTGAAGTATTATTGGGGCTGTGTAGGAACGCTGAGATGGACAACTATTTGCTTTGTATCCGTGTTTTTAAAGAGAGCCCTCGAATCAACCATTTTCTCTTTGCGGATGACAAGATGTTTTTCTGCAAAGTTGATCTGAAATCAGTGGCTAAACTCAAAGAAATATTGTCTACTTATAAGAAGGCCTCTGGCCATTCAATTAACCTCAAAAAATCCTCAATTACCTTCTCACGGAAAACAATAACCCCTATAAAACAATGAGTAAAGACAGAACTAGAGATTGAAAGAGAATGAGGAGTTGGCAAGTATTTAGGGCTTTCGGAACATTTTGGGAGGAAGAAAATGACATATTCACTGCCATTGTTGACCGATTCATACAAAACTCCATAAGCTGGACAAATAGATTTATTTTCGAAGCAGAAAAGATGGTTCTTTTGAAGAGTGTTTTGACTTCAATAACATTGTGAATCATGTCATGCTTTCAGCTCCCTATGTTTCTTCGTAAAAGAATTCAATCGGCTTTGACTAGACTCTTGTGGGATTCTAAAGAAGGAAACCGCAAGATCGCTTGGATATCATGGGAAGAGCTATCAAAGTCCAAAGCTCACAAAGGATTTGGGCTCCGGTACATACAACAATTCAATTTGGCTATGCTTGCAAAAATCAGTTGGAGAATTTTGCAAAACCCTGCTTGCTAGTTAGCCCATGTTTTATGTGGCAAATACTGCCCTAACTCCCATCTGTTAAGCGCTTCCTGCCTCTCTTCAGCATCTCATGGATGGCGAGGGATCTTGATGGGCATATATCTTCTCTCAAAATACTTGGGATGGACGATTGGTAATGGAAATTCAGTCAATATTTGGTCTAATGCTTGGCTATCTACATATGTATGAGAGGTGTCGGTTTGTCTAGCTAATGCACATCACATAAACCTCAAAGTATCTGATCTCTTCACTCCAGGGACAACAAAATGAAACAAGAACATAATACGTGAGATCCTACCAACGTGGGAAAGCTCTATCCTCTCGATAAAACCAAGCAACACAGGGGCGAAAGACAAACTTGTATGGCTAGGAAATAAATTCGGTGACTATTCAGTTAAATTTGGAATTATGTTGCAAGTTTACATTCTTATCTGCAACCTAATTCATTACTGATCAGAAGCTAGAACTCAAATATTTGAAGACTCCAAACAGCTCCTAAGATAAAAATACTTCATCTGAAAAGCTCTGAAAAATAGTCTACATGTTCTTGAACGACTCAAATCTAGAAAAAGTCCTTACAAAAATTTCATGACTTGGTGCAAAGAACCAGAGACCGTCGACCATGTCCTCCTCCATTGTCCATTTCCCTATACCATTTGGGATCATGCCCCGTTTAAAGATCAAGCGCCTAATCCATTGACCTTCCAAGCAGCCTGGTTAGGTCTTAAAGGAAAACTTTGTTTACCTTCGACATGTCTACCATCAATCTCCCTCTCGCCTTGGATATGTTGGGAGAATTGAAAAGCGAGAAACACTCTAGTGTTCACCCAGCGGTTCATCACAGTTGAAGATGTTACCACAAAAGCTATCCAGAGCGTAAAAAAATGGAAGGAGGCTCAAGCCCAACAGCTAACTAAGTACATTAGTCAGCTGCAGTCAAAAATATTTCCCACATCCTCTGTTTTATGTAGGACAGACGCATATTGGATAAGTGATTTAAACTCAGCAAGTTTGGGATGGATCCTTGTAGATCCCGTCAACCAGATTTCTTCACAACACTCAACATCGATACCCCTCTAGAGGACACAACGACATCATTTTAGAGTCAGACTCTCAACAACTCATTAAAGCGTTAACATCAAATCAAGTCATCACCGAAGCGCTTGGAATTATCTCGGACATTTTAATACTAGCTAGGAGTCTACGATCATGTTTATTCCTTTTATGTCTCGCAACTCTAACACATTAGCTGATAACTTAGCAAAGCAAGCATTGTTCAGCTTTGCTAACACCTCTGCTCCTGTATAATTTATCTCTATAAAAGGAAGTTTTTGCACACAAAAAAACTAAGAGAATGATGACTATATACGCTACCATTAGGGTTAGCATAGTACAAAGCATAAAGTTGTCTTTCCGGATCTAATTCATTTCTCAAAAGGGTCCAAATATTTTTAGAATACTTTTTAATGAATAATTTCAAAATAGATTTGTCATAATATTTAAGATATGATTTTATTCCTAAATATTTTTTGAATTCTTTAACAATTTATAGAAATTGGTTCTTTGTTTTTCGAATCAAATTAAATAAATTAAAAAAATAGAAAACATCAACCAATCAAAGTATAATAATTAATCCGAGAACTGAACAATAAGTATATAAAAATCACTAAAATTATTTCTCTTTTAATATATAGTAGAATTATCAAGAATATTGTATTAAAAATCTTGTTAATCAAATATTTCCATACTAGGGCAACTGCCTAAAGCGTAATTGCCGAAATACATCGTTTAAGGATAAACATAGTTTTACATCAACAAATGACATATATGTCCATCAGGACCTTGATTTAGTATGTGCGAGTGAAGCGGTCGAACATGACCTATACTCAAAAAAAATTTTATTTTAAAGATTAAAATTATAAATTTAGGGCTTATAACTACTTTTTTAAAAAGGTAAACATATATAGTATGATACAAAATTCAAAAGTTATATTATATTTTTTAAATAGCGCATACAGATAGTTTGAGAGGGCTCTCCATAATTTTTTTTGGTTTTAGTGTCCATTATTTTTGTCATATTTGTAGATTGTATGTGAATTTTTATGTAGGATAACTATGCATATAAGTTTGTCAGTAACTTCTTGTTTATTGTAACTTTTACCTGCTAAACATTACACGAAGAAGTGCAAAAAAAAAAAATTTCACGAAAAAGATTTATCATTAACATAATAAATATATAAGCATCATATGCATATGTTTGGTTTAACTATGTAACATTAATATTTTTCTTGTCATTGTATACGTCATATATGACGCAAGAATGTCCGATTTTGTAAAGGAGATTTGTATTAGTTCGGTTAAGGATGCATGATAAATAAGACAGTAAGTTTGTAACCATACGGTTTCCACATATCGACAATCCTATGAACATGAAAAATACAAAATTTTGATAATGTTATGTCGTTGCATTATAAATAAATGATTAAATCTGCCAATACAAATTAAATTTAAAATTATTTCATTGTTTTATAAATATATAGGTATTCCAGTTTTCAATTCCCGAGAAATAACAAATTAATGTGAACCTCAATAATAACAATAAAAATGGACATTTGGAACACTTAAAACTAGGCCTAGGTATAAAAACCGATAACCGAAGAACCGAACCGAACCAGAACCGATATTTTGCGTAATCGGTTCGGTTCCGGTTCCTATCCGAGAACCGGTCAGGTACCCATATACCCGAAACACTTGTTATACCCAAACCACCCATTATCCGAAACACTCTAAATCTAATGGCTAATTCTATTTTCCCTAAATCTCATTACTCAATAACCCTAATTTCTTCTTCTCCTTTGTTTCTTCTCAGGCGATTTTGAGGTGATTTCATCAGGGAATCAGAGAGAGTGAGACAGAGAAATCATAGACGAAGAAAAACAAGCATTCCTCACCGATTATCTCCTTCGAAACCCTAACTCACACCCTGGATCCTCCAATTCAATCAATTCAATCTCAGGTGAATGTTCCTCATCTTTTTCATCTTTTCTAGTCGAAATCAAATCATTCATTCTCTTTACCTTTACTCTTTCTCTCTCGTTGCTTTTAGAAGAATCGTTTCCTCATATTAGATTAGAGTTTTACTTTCTCTTCTTCTTCTGTGGTGATGATTCGTTTTTTGACCTGTGATTTTGACTTCCTAGTTTCTGTGTTGCTCAGTGTATTTTCCTTTTGTTAACTTCCGTTTAAGCATCGGTGATCTCAAATTGATGATGGAGAGTTTATGTATCTGCATATACAATCTGTTTTGTATATAAGAGATTAAATGTTATGAATTGCTAATTAC
>OVAN01013950.1:0-12436 GCA_900406275.1 Anastatica hierochuntica | reverse complement strand
AGATCGAAGTTATGATGCATTTAGAGCCACCAAATACGGTTAAGGGGATTCGAAGCTTTCTAGGTCACACAAGATTCTATAGAAGGTTCATCAAAGACTTTTCACAAATCGTGAGGCCAATGACATGGCTCCTTTGTAAAGACACGCCTTTTGACTTTGACGAGGCTTGTATGAAGGCATTTGGAAAGAAAAAGGAAGCCTTAATTTCGGCCCATATAGTGCAAACTCCGGATTGGAAGCTACCTTTCGAGATTATGTGTGATGCGAGTGACTTTGCGGTAGGATCGGTGTTGGGGCAAAGGAAAGATAAGAAGCTTCACGTGATATACTACGCAAGCAAGACAACGGAGAATGAACTCGTAGCCATAGTGTTTGCGTTTGAGAAGTTTCGCTCGTATATAGTTGGATCAAAGGTGATAGTTTACACGGATCATGCCGCCTTAAGACACCTCTTGGCAAAGAAGGATGCTAAGCCAAGGTTGTAGAGATGGATTCTACTATTACAAGAATTTGATCTTGAGATCAAAGACAAGAAGGGGATTGAGAATGGAGTGGTGGATCACTTGTCAAGGATGAAGATTGATGATGGACAACCGATTAATGACTTACTCCTGGAAGAACAAATCAATTCGGTGGAAACATTCTTCCTCATTGAGGGAAATCTCAAACAATGGGAAGAAGAGAATTCAAGTGTGGTAACCACTACAACTCCTTGGTATGCGGATTTTGTCAATTACCTAGTGAGTGGAAAAGAGCCACCACATATGGGGACTTATGGGAAAAAGAAGTTCTACCGGGATATTAAGTCCTATTATTGGGATGATCCTTTCCTCTACAAGCAATGCAAGGATCAATTGTATAAAAGATGTGTTTCAGAGGACGAAGCTAAAGAAATCATCACCAAATGTCATAGTGCTAGCTATGGTGGACACTTTTCAACTTTCAAGACGGTTTAAAAAGCTTTACAAATGGGTTTTTGGTGGTCCACGATGTTCAAGGATGCAAATGAAGTTGTCTCCAAGTGTGATGCTTGTCAAAGAAGAGGAAATATAACCAAGATAAATGAGATGCCATTGAATCATATTCTTGAAGTGGAGATTTTTGATGTTTGGGCAATAGACTTTATGGGACCTTTCCCTAAATCGAATGGGAATATCTACATAGTAGTGGCGGTTGAATATGTCTCCAAATAGGTAGAAGCGGTAGCAAGCCCAACGAATGATGCAAGGGTAGTGATCAAGCTCTTCAAAACGATCATTTTTCCTAGGTATGGCACTCCAAGGATTGTGATAAGTGATGGTGGAAGCCACTTCATCAACAAGATTTTTGATAAAATCTTGAGAGCTAATGGAGTGAAACATAAGTTGGCTACACCGTACCATCCTCAAACTTCTAGACAAGTAGAGGTATCCAATCGCCAAATCAAGGAGATACTAGAAAAGACAATTGAAGTAAATAGGAAGGATTGGTCTACCAAACTCGATGATTCACTTTGGACATATAGGACGGCATTCAAGATGCCTATTGGCACTACTCCATTCAATCTCATTCATGGGAAGTCTTGCCATTTACCTATTGAGTTGGAACACAAAGCACTATGGGCTGCAAGGAAGCTAAATTTCGACTACAAGGAGGTAGCGGAGAAAAGATTAGTTCAATTGGAAGAACTTGAGAACTTGAGACAAAATGTTTATGAGAGCTCAAAAATCTACAAGGAAAAGACAAAGACTTTTCACGATAAGAAGATCCTCAAAAGGGAATTCAAGAAAGAAGACAAAGTTGTATTGCTCAATTCTCGATTCAAACTCTTCCCGGGGAAATTGAAATCAAAATGGTTGGGTTCTTTTGAGGTTGGAGATGTAATGCCTTATGGTTCAATCACACTAAGGAACCGTTCCGGAGAAGAATTCACGGTGAATGGACAAAGATGCAAGCCATACTTAGCGGATACGATACTAGAGGGAGCGAGTAGTCTCGTCCTTCTTGATGCAAAATCACCATGACCCGTTTCAAAGTCAAGCTAATCACTATAAAAGAGTGCCCTTGGGAGGCATTCCCAAGAAGAAAAACCCACTTTGTCAGATAAATAAACACTGAATTTTCTATATTATAAGCTTAAGTATCTAATATACGTTTTTTGATTTTGGTTTCTAGGGGATAGCAATGAACGGAGCATCTATCAAACGGATTCCCGAAAAGATTCTACACAATCTAAATTTTTAAAATGTTGGGCAAATTGTTGAGAAGTGAAGAGAAAGGGGAGTAAATTGCAAATATTTATTAAAACACATGTTTTAGTAGCTTATCTCTTACATGCCATCACTCTTCTCTTTCTTTTACACTTAGGAAAAAATACTCTCTCTCTCATTTTGAAACCAAAAAATCGAGCCCCCCCTTTGATTTTTCGAAAATTTTGAGCTTGAATTTCTAAGTCATTCTCTTGAATCTTTCATTGCATCTTTATCTTAAGAACTCAAGATATGTCTCTTATCTTTAAATTTTGAAGAAATGTTTAAGCTTTCTTAGAATCTTGGGTTCTTTGATTTTGAAGTTCTAATCTTGAAATAAGTAGTGCTCATGGTTAGAATAACTTAGAGAATGTTTAGGAATGAGAATTCATGGCTTAGTTTGCATGATTTGGTGTTCATTTGGAAGTTTTGAAGATTTGTGTTCTTGATTGTTCTTGAACATGAACAGTAACTTTTTCAAATTTTCATGCATTTGAATGATTTAATGATCCCAAATGATAGCCTAAAGTTAGATATGAAGTTGCTAACAAGAATTTTGAAATTCCCTTGAGTAGAAACAAAGTTATGACCATTTTAATTCATGGTTTTGGATTGGTGACGGGTTTGTGTTGCAAAATTTGAAAATTTGTAATTCTTTGAATTTTGGGCATCTTGATGTGTTTATTTCATTAATCTTATGTTCCTTGATGCCTTGAGAATGTTCTTTGACATTTGAACCTTTTTGAATTCAAAAATTTTGAGCCATAAAATTTTTGAAAACTTACATGTCTTTCTATTTAAGTGTAGGAATCATTTGAGCGAACGACAAGAATTGCACCAATCACAAGAGGTAAGAAAGGAGCTCAAGCACAAAAAGGAAATTCCAACCAAGCTTCTACTTCTAAAGGAGCTTCCACCTCAAAGAGAGCTTCCACTTCCAAGGGTACAACAAGTTCAAGGAGAGCGAAAATGCCACCAAAACCTCCTCAAGAGCGACCATGTGAATCTCAAAACCACCTCCACCTCGCCCATTACGAATCAAAGATGCCAATTGGAGTGAGGAAGAAAGGTAGGAGCGGAGATACTTCGAGAACATAACCTTTTTGCCTACAAAATTCATGGAGAAAAGAATATTGCAAGGCACGGGACTTTATGAAGAAACATGCTATCTTCTTGAAGGAATGAATCTCCGGTGTTTAATTGATATAAGCAAAGCACTCTATGAGGAGGAGGTGAAAGATTTTCATGCGACAATGAGGGTTATCTACAATGTACCATCACGGCCAAGAGCAAAATATGGGTGCCTAAACTTCAAGATAAAGTACAAAGAATACTCAATGAGTCTCTTTGAAGTTTGTGAAGCTTATGGTCTATCACAAGGAGAAGAGGCTCAATTTCCTACTTGGGATGGAATCGATGCGTTTTGGGACCTCATCGTTGATGGGCCATTCACAAACACTAATCCGAAGTCTTCGAGGATAAGGAATCCGGTCATAAAGTATATTCATAGGCTCTTGGCCAATACTCTTTTTGCGAGATTCGAAATTGGCAAGGTCCACCGAAGTGAGGCGCTTCTTCTATTCCGTGGGCATAGGGACGACTTGGAGCAATGGAAACAATATGCGGAAGATAATGACTTTGGTGCTCAAATCAATATAACGGTACTTTTCCTCCAACACATGGCGAGCTTCCAAGGAAAATTGGTTAGGAAAACGACCCTTCCAACAATCCTCTTTGGGAGTTTCCTAACACCTTTATTCAAGAGGGTAAAGTACCGTTGGGAGAACCGGACAAGGTTAAAGACCGCATAAAAATTCAAGACCTCATCAATTGGCGATTCCTATGATTAAACAAGACTACCAAGGATATGGAGTACATCTTCAACGAGTTCAACACCGGAAAGAAGCTGTATATGCTCCTCCCTTGCGATGAGCTCACGAGCATAAACTCCTTGGACAATTTCATCTTCGTGCATTCGGGTAAAGAAGAAGAAACGAAAGCCTCAAGTGAAGTGAGAATGATAAGAGCCCGTGGGGAATCAAGCACGGTCGACTCCATCACAACCACAAACGCCACCGCTAATCCGATTCCCTTCATTCTACAAACAACAAGAGAAAAGGAAATCCTCCAAGCCTTACAAGAAGAGAGGAGAGCCTTTAAGGAGAAGGTAAACCGCGATATATCGAGGAGCTAAGGAGGCAACTCATTAGGGCTCGAAGCCAAACAAGGCAAGAAGAGTTAGAAAGCGGACACACGGAAGGGAGCATTGCTCAAGCAAACACTCCAATAGCCGCAAAAGCCCTAATGTCGTTGGGAGAGATGAGAGATCATATAAGAAACAACCCCAACATAAGGACCTACAAGCGAATGAGGAAGAGAAGAGAATCCACCAAACCAAGCTCACCATAAAAGAAAAAGGTACCACCTACAACCATTGTAAATATCATTCCATGTTTTCATTTTCTATATTTGTTTTAAAGGCGAATCTCGCGGTTTAGAATTCACCGGGATGGTGAAATTTAAGTCTGGGGGGAGGAGCCTTGGAACTAATGCTTATTTTAGTTTTGATGTTTTCTTTCTCATGCATATTGAGTTATGCATTGTTATTAGCTATGATTTATAAAAACAAAAAAAAAATCGAAAAAATTTCAAAAAAATTCAAAAAGATTTTCAACTTGTTTTCTAAAAAATTGCATATAGATTGCATACATTTGTACATACTTAGATGGTTAGAGCATATAAGGATTGCATTTTGCATAGAGAGCCTTACCTTGTAAGTACACTTAGTCATGCTTACAATTTTGTGCCTTCATTAGTAATATTATGATGCTTGAACCACTTAGAAATTTGGAAAATCCATGCTTTGAATTGGCTTCTCGAAGCACTTTGTGAAAATTGAAGCATATTGGATTTGAAACTTATCCTATCTAAGTGAACCTAATTGAACTTAGTTTTTGTTGCTTATGGTCTTGAAGTACTTTCCCATGGTAAAACACTAAACACTTGTTTTGACCTTATTTTACCACTCTTCTTAACTCAAGTGGCTACTCTCACTTTAAGAGTAGTTTCCCCACCTTGAAAACCCAAAACCATTCTTTTTAAACCTTCCTTATTGTTTGAATGTGAGACCTCTTTTGGAAAATACACACATGGGCAAAAACTCGTGTAAATTGAAGTTGAACGACAAAGTCTAGTGCTTCCTTAGAGTTAGCCTCATTTTTAAGGTTAACTAGATTTTAGGAAGGGGTCTTTCAATTAATACATGGGTTGGGGAGTTGTTCTTGGTTGAGTTTAGTCTTAAAAGCTTGAGAAGGTTGTTCTTAATAGAGATTTTTTTGCAAGCATAAGTAAGAAAATATAAGGGAAAGAATGTTTAAAGAAAAGAGTCTGAGAGATCCAAAGTCTTGTAAGTTCCTAGCATAAGTCTCAAGGTTTTAGAATTGCATGGAGAGTCACTAGTGAAATTTTAAAGAAAGAGAAAAATGATTCAAAGTTTTATTGATAGTGGCTCCTAAGAGAAAATAAAAGAGAATTGTTAGAAGAACAAAGGGTTTGATAGAATTACAAAAGAGTCTGTGGGAACCGAAATTCTCACTGTCAATGTTTACGTGGTTCAAGAATTCTCTGTGGCCAAAAACAATAAGATCAAGTAGTGAGTGAAAAAGTTAATAGATAAAAAATACGAAACTAAGAGATGAACAGATTACGAAACGGAACAAGTAGATAACGAAAGTGAATCAATACGAAACAGATTGCGAAGCGATATGCATTTAACGGTGGTAAAATAGTAAGATAAGGAAGAATAGGTTAACGTGAATGAATACAAAATGAGTACGAAAGTGAATCAAAAGTAAACGAAAAACGTAANTGTTAAGCCGTGGCTACGAACTGTTGGTGAAAACCCTAGAACTACAGCGTAAACTCGTTACCTAGTTGAGACGCAGCTCATTTACGAAAGCAAAGTAAGAACCCTAGTTTTTTCTAAGTGTTTTGCGGTGACGAAAAAGTTTTTTTTCAGTCTCATCCTTCGCACACTTTATATAAGTCTTCGTGGGCTTGGCTCGTTTCCTTTTTCGTCCTCGGTTCGTGCATATCTTTTCGTGGAAATATTCCTTTTTCCCTGATTTGCATATATCTTTTTGAGATCCTTCCTTATCTTCCCGAAACTTAACAATTTGGCGAAACCCCGGTAAACCGTCATTGTAAGTGGGCCGGTTCTCGCTCGAAATCGTTAGTGGACCGTTATCGCGGTTTGGGCCCTTCCGGGCCGTTTCGCGGCTAAGTGATCTTTACGATTTATTGCGGAAAAATGTTTCTCGTAAGGATAAGCGGCAACAGTTTCGTGAAACGATAAGGCCGATCGTATAGTTTAGACTCTTCCGGTTTTTAAGTTAATCGTCGTCGTTTTAGACGATCAATACGAATTCCACGAAAAGCACGAATCCTTACGACTATCATCATGACGGTTTGACTGAAACTCCAATTGAGACAAAACGAGAGACGATCAAGTGACAATTCGAAGGAAATGACGATCGGAAAGGATGTGGTTCCGTCAACGGAATAAGACTGAACGTTATCCGCGTCTCAGCGCCAATTGGCGCCAAGACAGACCTTCTGTCTTGACGCCAATTGGCGCCANTGGCGCCAAGACGGACCTCCGGTCTTGGTTCCAATCGACGTCTAGATCGGCCTCTAGTTTAGTTTTCAATCGGTTCCAAGACTCATTCGTAGGTTTGGCGTCAATCCGCGTTTAGACATTTCTCCAAAGCGACGCGGTTCTCCAACGCTTTTGGTGGTTTTGTATCGCTCCGGAGGATGCATCGTGTGGCCTTGTCAGAGTTATCCGAGAACCATCGATGCTAACCTTAGCACTTGGATGCTCTAGTTGCTTGTGGATGGATAGACTTTATGCGGAGATTGGTCATGATTGACTATCTTTGAAGCTTCGAAGCCAGGTCGGGAAGAGATAGTCTGAATGATGAGAATCTCAGAGTTTTCAGATATCCTTACGATTCCTGTGTCCGAAGGAGAAAACATCATCTCCGTAGTCCTTTTCAGGCATCGATTTCCTCAGAATATTTTTGACCCCAATAGTAAGGTTAGATGACGTTAAGTCTACACAACGGTAAGTCTAGTCGTGCATATCTTTTGGTGGAAATATCCCTTTTTCCCTGATTTGCATATATCTTTTTGAGATCCTTCCTTATCTTCCCGAAACTTAACATTTTCGCGAAACCCTGGTAAACCGTCATTGTAAGTGGGTCGGTTCTCGCTCGAAATCATTAGTGGACTGTTATGGCGGTTTAGGCCCTTCCGGGCTGTTTCGCAGCTAAGTGATCTTTACGATTTATTGCGGGAGACCGTTTCTCGTAAGGATAAGCGGCAACAGTTTTGTGGAACGATAAGGCCGATCGTATAGTTTAGACTCTTCTGGTGTTTAAGTTAACCGTCGTCGTTTTACACGATCAATACGAATTACACGAAAAGCACGAATCCTTACGACTATCATCATGACGGTTTGACGGAAACTCCAATCGAGACGAAACGAGAGACGATCAAGTGATGATTCGAAGGAAATGACGATCGAAAAGGATGTTGTTCAGTCAACGAATTACTGTTGAACGTTATCCGCTGCTCAGCGCCGATTGGCGCCAAGACAGACCTTCTGTCTTGACGCCAATTTGCGCCAAGACCATGCTCTGGTCTTGGCGCCAATTGGCGCCAAGACGGACCTCCGGTCTTGGTTCCAATCGACGTCTAGATCGGCCTCTAGTTTAGTCGTCAATCGGTTCCAAGACTCGTTTGTAGGTTTGGCGTAAATCGGCGTTTAGACATTTCTCCGAAGCGATGCGGTTCTCCAACGCTTTTGGTGGTTTCGTATCTCTCCGGAGGATGTATCGTGTGGCCTTGTGAGAGATATCCAAGAACCATCGATGCTAACCTTATCACTTGCATGCTCTAGTTGCTTGCGGATGGATAGACTTTATGCGGAGATTGGTCATGATCGACTATCTTCGAAGCTTCAAAGCCAGGTCGGGAAGAGACAGTCTGAACGATGAGAATCTCGGAGTTTTCAGATATCCTTACGATTCCTGTGTTCGAAGGAGAAAACATCGTCTCCGTAGTCCTTTTTAGTCATCGATTTCCTCGGAATATTTTTTGACCCCAACAGTAAGGTTACACGACGTTAAGTCTAGACCACGGTAAGTCTAGTCGTGCATATCTTTTCGTGGAAATATTCCTTTATCCCTGATTTGCATATATATTTTCGAGATCCTTCCTTATCTTTCTGAAACTTAACATTTTCGCGAAACCCTGGTAAACCGTCATTGTAAGTGGGCCGGTTCTCGCTCGAAATCATAAGTGGATCGTTATCGCGGTTTTGGTCGTTTCGCGGCTAAGTGATCTTTACGATTTATTGCGGGAAACCGTTTCTCGTAAAGATAAGCGGCAACAGTTTCGTGGAACGATAAGGTCGATCGTATAGTTTAGACTCTTCTGGTGTTTAAGTTAACCATCGTCGTTTTACACGATCGATACAAAGTACACGAAAAGCATGAATCCTTACGACTATCATCATGACGGTTTGACGGAAACTCCAATCGAGACGAAACGAGAGATAATCAAGTGATGATTCGAAGGAAATGACGATCGGAAAGGACGTGGATCAGTCAACGGATTACGGTTGAACATTATCCGCGTCTCAGCGCCAACCAGCGCCAAGAGAGGCACTCTGTCTTGGCGCCAATTGGTGCCAAGGCCATGCCTTGGTNGGTTGCAATCGACGTCTAAATCGGCCTCTAGTTCAGTCGTCAATCGGTTCCAAGACTCGTTCGTAGGTTTGGTGTCAATCGGCGTTTAGAAATTTCTGCGAAGCGACGCGATTTTCCAACGCTTTTGTTGGTTTCGTATCTCTTCGGAGGATGTATCGTGTTGCCTTGTGAGAGTTATCCGAGAACCATTGATGCTAACCTCAGCACTTGGGTGGCCAGATGGATAGACTTTATGCGGAGATTGGTCATGATAGACTATCTTCGAAGCTTCGAAGCCAGGTCAGGAAGAGACAGTTAGAACGATGAGAATCTCGGAGTTTTCAGATATCCTTACGATTCATGTGTCCGAAGGAGAAAACATCATCTCCGTAGTCCTTTTCAGGCATCGATTTCCTCAGAATAGTTTTTGACCCCAACGGTAAGGTTAGACGACGTTAAGTCTAGACAACGGTAAATCTAGTCGATGCTAAGTCTAGACGACGACGAGTCCAGATGTTGGTCGTGTTTTCGAGTCATTTTGATTAAAGATGCGATCTTGGACGTTAATTTCGAGAGGACTTTTTTTGACCCCAACAGTTAGCCCCCCAGTCCGCAAGTTTTATGAATAATTCTTGCGGGCGAGTGATGTATGTTTAATCGGAATAATTTCAAGAGGACTGTTTAATCGGAATAATTTCGAGAGGACTGTTTAATCGGAATAATTTCGAGAGGACTGTTTTTTCCTTTCTCGAAAACTTTGGTCGATTAATTTACTGCAGAAGATCTCAACAAGTATCAGAATGTGATAGGATTGGGGATGCGCCTCGTAGAGGCTGCCTACGTACCTTTGTGGAAGGGATCAAGCCTTTCGTTGTTCAGAGAGCGGAGCTAGTGGTTGCCTTAGTCGTAGGCAAACGTTTGATCTAGCCTGCGACCAGCTTTGATAAGTACGAGTGCACGCATTAATCCTTTGAAGAGTTCCACAAATGCAATGATTCGGTAGGCGCATTGCGGTGCATCGGGGTTCTGATTACTCTTATCATGGCGAGACAGATAGGTTGACCGGTCATATGGATAGGCGCGAGAACGTGGAGTCTTTGATCCTTCGATCAGAGGGAGGATTCAGAGTCACTGGGATCCAATTTTTGTTTCTCCGGATCTGAAGGAAGTAGGTAACTCTGTTCGGTGCGAGGATGACGCGGTTGATATGTGCCTGAACCCATCCGATGTGAATGGATTTTCGATATCCGTTTTTTTTCAGGATGTTGCACGTCGAGGGAATACATTCCCTTTCTTATCGTTAGTTTGTTTTCTGGCCGCGTGTGGACGTTTGCGTATGTTTGGGTCGAGCGTGGCCGTTTTTAGCTTAATGGGATTGGCTATTTGTGGCTTCGAATCTCCGCTCCTCTCGCGGTTTTCATGTTAATGAATGATGCAGTTTAGCGTATGAGTTTTGCAATTTGTCGCAATGTAAAGGGAAGAGTACGAGTAGTCATCTCGTATCTAACTCTTTTTGTTGATCGTCCTACGCGTTGCTCGTTTTAGACATTGCAAAATTCGGTAGAATTTTGCGAGCGTTTTGATAGGAATGAAGAGACATGGTTTAAGATTCTCTTATCGGTTAGATATCATGCCTAGAGATGTTAGAGACCAGTGTGCTGAGTTTAGGGAAAGACCTAGGTTTACTCTCGGTTTTAGAGGGTGTTGTGACTAATCCCGTCTTACGTATCCTGTTTCGATTTAATCATAACTCTGTACCGATTTAGAGTATGCGATATGTTCTCGGCTTATACGACTTGTCTGGTCGGAATCGAGCATCTCTCCGGAGACAACTTTTAAGTCGTCTAGAAGTGCTGACCAAAATTTTGGATTTCTTTTATAGCGCGCTATTATCCTAGTCGGATGTACGAGAGCTATCTCTACAAGATGGCTATGTCTCTTTTGGACGTTGGGAGCTTGTTGTGATCAGCAACAAACTTATCGGTATTTACTACCTTGTCTGAGTCTTCTTNCTATTATCCTAGTCGGATGTACGAGAGCTATCTCTACAAGATGGCTATGTCTCTTTAGGACGTTGGGAGCTTGTTGTGATCAGCAACAAACTTATCGGTATTTACTACCTTGTCTGAGTCTTCTTGAAGGATACGTGTTTTAGGAGATGTTTAGTGCATATGACTGTTGGATCTTCCCAGAAGGTGTTTTTATCAGGGAAGGTGTTTCGTCGAAAAACGGTTTTTCGGGCGTTTGCGACGTATTGCGATGCCAAAGGTTGGTTTTTCTTTCGTATGCCACGTTTCGTGCTCGAAAATTCGCAGGCTTGATAATGTGCAGTGTCGCAAGGATTTTTGTTATCGTTACGGCAGAAAAACGTTTTGGTTTGTTTGCGGATACTCGCAGCCAAAACTGTCGTTTCCATTTGGATGTCAAATCATTTGATTTGTTTTTGTGAAGGGTTTGTGAATTTATCCTTGGGAATAAGGGCCTTCCTTCGCTTTGGTTCGCGAGGAGTTCGACCCCCCGAGATTTATTTCGTGTATAGTTAAGGATGTTTTGTATAGCTCAGAGAGCTTTGTTACAAGTTTTTCCTTGTGTGTCGCGTAGACTGCGTTCCGGGCCCTAGTCGGCCAAGAGATTGTGTTATGGGCGCCAGTCGGCGCGAAAACTGCGTCTTGGGTGCCAGTCAACACGAAGACTGCGTTCCCGACGCCAATCGGTGCGAAGACTGCATTCTCGGCGCCAGTTGGCGCGAAGACTATGTTCTGGGCGCCATTGCGCAAGAAGACTGCGTCGTCGTCGCCAATCGGTGCGAAGACTGCGTTCTGGGCGCCATTCGGCGGGAAGGCTGCGTTCTCGGCGCCAATCAGTGCAAAGACTGTGTTCTGGGCGCCATTCGGTGCAAAGATTGCGTTCTCCGCGCCAATCGGCGCGAAGACTGCATTCTCGGCGCCACTCCGCGCGAAGACTGCTTTCTCGGCGCCAGTCGGCGCGGAGACTGCGTTCTCGGCGCCAGTTCGACGCGTAGACTGCGTTCTCTTCGCCAATCGGCGCAGATATTGCGTTCTCGGCACCAGTTCGACGCGCAGACTATGTTCTCGGCGCCGGTTCGACGTGCAGACTTCGTTCTCGGCGCCAGTTTGACGCGTAGACTGCGTTCTCTGCGCCAATTGGTGCGGAGACTGTGTTCTCGGGGCCAGTTCGACACGCAGACTGCGTTCTCTGCGCCAGTTCGACGCGCAGACTGCATTCCGGGCTATAAGATGTTACTTGGGCGTTTCAAGCGAATCGTGGATTGCTAGTGTTGCCGCGAAATTATTCGGGATACGAATCATTTTGTGATAAAAGAGTCGTGCAAGATTTCCTGGAAATCGTATTGCGTGTTATTATTATCGAATTAATTCGTTTCCGTGCTATCGAAAAAGTTTTAGAAATATCGAGTACAAGGCGGATATTCTAAAA
>OVAN01013949.1:0-12436 GCA_900406275.1 Anastatica hierochuntica | reverse complement strand
AATGGCGTGCGTTCTTTACCTATGGGCAATGCATCTCATCCATTCAGTTTTCGGTTCAAAGAGAGGGTAAATGTAAAGAAGTGTAAAAAGAAAGAGGGTTAACTCATATTTCAAGGGGTTTCTCTCAACAAAAGTACNTCTCTCATCAAAAGTAGTGTAAGCAATAAGTAAAAGCAAGGTGGTATGTCGAACAATGATGTTTACAAATCAATCACTTCCTCTAATTGTTCCCAACCCCTTTGCTACCTAAATATCTAGCCACATACTTAATGTATTTCCCATCCTAGAACTAGAAACCATAGACTTTTATTTCCCTTGAACACACTCAAACTTTTTCTTTTTGTTGACATCTAGAGATTTTTAGACCTTTTGAACTTCTTAGCCTCTAATCTTTCTTAAAATCTTATCATCAAAATCAGGTTTCTAGAAACCTAAAAGGTCTTAAAATCCTATCATCAAAAACGGGTTACTAGAAACCTAAAGGTCTTAGAATCATATTATGTTTCTAGAAACCTAAAAGGTCTTAAAATTTTATCTTCAAAATCAGGTTCATAGAAACCTAAAAGGTCTTAAAATCCTATCATCAAAAACAGGTTACTAGAAACCTAAAGGTCTTAGAATCCTATTAAGTTTCTAGAAACCTAAAAGGTCTTAAAATCCTATCTTCAAATCAGGTTCCTAGAAACCTGAAAGGTCTTAAAATCCTATCTTCGAAATCAGGTTCCTAGAAACCCGAAAGGTCTTAAAATCCTAACATCAAGAAAGGTCCCAAGAAACCCGAGAAGCCTTGAACCTTATCAACAGAGGCCTCAACAGATTAAAAAAATCCCACATAAAGAGTTGGGCTCCCAGAAGTCTAACTCCAGGAAGATCTCGAACTTGCATGACGGTTCCAGAAACCTGAATTCTTCTGAGTTCAACGACCACCTTGACATTGAGTAAGTCAAAGGCACCTCAGGCGCCTAACGACTTTTGGAACCCCAAACAGTCGACATAACTAGACCCTATATCGATTTAGGCTTAAGGGCCCAAGTTTGAGATATCCGAAGGCTTACAATGAGGCCCAACTATAAGCCTCGATTATTGAAAATGGCCGAATTAATGAAGATTTATAATCCGAAAGTACTTAACTTTAAAAGAGGCATCTAAGTGCCCCAAAAGCAAACAGGGTTTAAAAGCCTCCTCAGGCTTCCTAGTATAAAAAAGTTCAAAAGAGTTTAAAGGCCTCTCCAGGCAACAAGTACTGAAAGCAAACAGGGTTTAAAAGCCTCCCTAGGCTCTATGTTTCAAAAGAAAAAAAGCTTCAGAGGTAGAGAGAGTTCAGGGTGAGATATTCAGGCTTCATCCATTTTATCATCTCCTTCCTTGGATATCTGATCACGAACTTCATTTGCGTCAATGAGACCTACGTCGGAGCTATGCTCACCGGATAGGGATTGGCCAGTAGCCAACACGGCGGGAGTTACATCGAGATCTGAGGTCTCTAATATTTGAGGAAGGGGAAGTTTAGTGACTGTGAAATCCGAGACCTGAGCTTTTTCATATTTTTCCTTGGCTTCTAGGAAGAGAGCAACTACCTTGTCATGTTCCTCCTGAACATTCGTGATCTCTTAGGAAATCAGGTCTTCCAAAATTTCCATATTGGCCTGAATCTCTTTAACAGGGATATGAAGGGAGTTTTCTTCCTTCTTCTTTTCAAACTTTTCTTTCACCATAACCAGAACCTTCTCATAGGCTCCAATGATCTCCTTCTTTCCACGACGAACTGCTAAACGAACCTCAGCAGCCTTGTTCTTGGTCATTTCACTATTAACATATAGCAAATCATCCACCTGAGCCTCCATAGTCTTCTTGGAGCTCTCCAGAAAAGTTTCACTCTTTCCCTTAACATCAATATCCATCTTCAAGTCACTAACCTTTTCATACGAAGCCTGCAGTTGATACTTGAGCTACTCCACGTGAGCCTCAAGCCTCTAAGACAACAGCCTCGACTGGTCTAACTGATTCTTAGCCTCCTGAAAGGCTTCCTTCACATCCTGGATCTCTTTGGCATTGGGAAAACCTTTTATCTGGTTCTCATAGCTTAAAAATTCCTTGTTAAAAGCATTAGCTAGCAGCCTCAAAGATATTAGACGTATAGACATGAGTAAAAGAAAAAGAAAAAAGAATATACAATAAGTATATGAATGGTGACAAATCGTAGTACCTGACCGATCAATAAGCAACATCCAAGTGCCCTTCTGAATTCGACAGCTGGGAGATAGCGGGAAAAGCACAACCAATCTGTTTCAAGTGACGCATCAGTGTCGCTATCTCCCACGCGTTGTCCAGAAATTATTTAGGACCTGAGTGGGCAAAGCTCCAGGAGCCTTGGCTGCTCTTAGATGAGCCAGGTCTTGAATTCCTCTCGTTGGAGTCGGTACGGGCTCTCTTTGGGGAATGATCAGGAACCTGACCATCTTTAGATCCTGCAGGGCTCGTGGAATGCCTCTTAAAGGCCTCACCAGTAGCAATGATCATTTTGTTACCTTTTGTATCAAAGCTGGTAGCCTCAGACTCCTCCTTGGACTTCTCAGCAGCTTTAGGAACCTCTTTCACCGCCGAAATAGGAACAACAACCAGGGGGAGTCGAGAGGAACCATCATCAAGGACTTCCTTGATTGATTGTCTAAAGGAGCCTGTCGAGACCTTGTCTCCAGTGCTGCCATGAGTCCTCGAGCTGCCGGTGGTAGTGTTCTGTTTGGGCTTGTTACGGAAAGATTTTTGAATTGGCATTTTGGGAATGGTCTTAGAGGTGCTAGCGTCAGTAGACACGTCGATAGCAGCTTCCTCGCTCGTTTCTAAACAAAACAAAAACAGCAAAGGAAAATATATTAAGATTCTTGGAATCAAAGTCGAACTGAGAGTCAATAAATGGATGGCAATGGAAAACAAACCTCCTAGAAAGCTAACTGAAATCGGAGTAGGAAAAGAATCACCGAACAAGTCACGAAATCTAGCTCTGTTGATCTGACTAGAAGGGAAGTCTGACAACTTGGTAGACGAATCCTGAAGCTCCCTAACCAGTGCCCTGGCTACCGTTGGGTCAAGCAGAGGAAACTCAGAGGGACCTGTAGAAGCAAGAAGTCAAAAGTCAAAAGCAACTGAGGAAAAGGCTCAAATCAATGCACATAAGGACATATCGTAAAGAAAAAACTCCTAACCATCCATCAGACCCCATGCAGAGCGTAAATTACAACCCGCGGGAACTTTCTGATGATCGATTTTGACAGAGAAAAACCATTTGTGCCAATTCTCGTCGTTCGCAGTAACCTTGAAAATCCCACGACCAGATCTAGCAGGGAGATAATAAGTCCCGCTAGCTCGCTTGGTCGGAGGGCTCTCTTTTATAATAAAAAGGGACAACAATTCGAGAATTCCAAAGACATAACCTTTCTCTACTGACCTCGTTATCGAACCTAGAATCACCCGAAATACAGAAATACAAAGTTGAGGGAGAGATAGGTTAAAATGATCAAGAAGGTTTAAAAGAAGAGAGGGAAGTGGGAATCTAAGATGACTCTTGGTGATGTAATGCTCGTGAAAGAAAAACCACCATGGAGGAGCATCTTCTAGAGTTTCGTGACTACCACTGAGCCTCGCCAACTCTTTGGGTGCCAGAGCTAGAGCCATTAGGTTCACAACGTCTTGACCTGACAAATACGAGGGTTGGTAGGGACCAAAAATAGGTTTCCCTGGTTCGACCGCGGCAAGAGATTGAGCCACCATCTCTGTCTTGATAGCAACAGCGGGGACCTTGTCAATCATCCCGGATCTCGCTTGCGACTGCTTGCCTCCCTTCTTTCAGGCCTTCGAGCCTTCGACAGCGTCGTGACCCATCGAGGTTGAGGAAGAAGTGAGCGGGAACTAAGGGAGATGATTAAAAGGCATCTAAGACGATTCGATCAAGATCAGTCAGAGAACAGAAAAGAAAACCCTAGAGGTTCCTAATTTCTATGGCTCTAAGAGAAGTGAAAGAAGATGAAGAGTTTTGCTCTTGAAGAAGAGATCAAAGTAAATGAGAAAGAAAGAGAGAAGTACCTTGGAGATCGTTGATAGGAGGTGTGAAGTGGTGGTGTAAAGAAGTTAATGAGTCATCTTTATATCGCGTCGAATAAAACGAGTTCCATGGCAGGTCGCCTCAACTTTTGATGGATCATCACCGTTGGATCAAAGCTGAGAGATCTTGATCATTGATTTTAAAACAATTAAGATCCCTGTAAAGGATATGTAGTTATCCGAATCAAACTTAGGCGGGATAACATTAATTGAGATTTCCACTTCATGGGCCATAAGCTTCAGGCCCAGAAGCTTGGGGGCATTTGTTGATGCCAGATCCCGCCAAAGGAGAATGAGGGCTGTTAGGCCCGGGTCAAACAATATGGAACTATTTTCGTACGAGGGGAGCTAACTAGAACAACAAGGCTCCGATCGAAGCAACCTTCTTCGTAAGATAAGTCAACCAAATCCTCATTCGCGTTTGAGGCCCATTAAGGAAACAACTCCAACTTAGAAGTGGTTGAAGGGGCCTCACGCCTAAAGGAGAAACTCGGTCAGAAGTTGTTAGCGAAAATAAAAGAGAAGCCTAAAGAAACGGAACTCTTTGGTTCGGAGAATGGAGAAGGAGATATCGGAGAATCAAGGAGCCAAAAGAAAGGCGAAACATGTATAAAAGGGAAGAAGAAAGTGGCAGAGGCCGGCTCGGGCATTCATCATTAATTATTACTTTTACAATTTATATTTCCAACAATTCATTCTCTATAACGATCATCTTACTTGTCATTCTACTGTTATTATCGAATCATTTGTAAAACCTTTTAAAGCATCAATACAGAAACGTCATTGTTTATCTTTCGATCCTAACGGGATTCCTCCCATCGAGCCTTCGTCACTCACAATCTTGTATAGATTCTAAGTTTTGGATTCGGTATCCACAATTGGGGTAAAACTTTACCCCACATCAGTGTCTCACAACTGAAGTCCACTTCTCTAGAGCTAAGGATAGGAGTGAGAATCTCTCCAAAATTAGATGTGTAGCTGAGTTCTCTCATCTGCTTAGCTGCCTCATGCTTCACATACATCATCCTCCTAGCAATGAGAGCTCCATAGTTGACTCTCTGAGGGGTAGCAACAAACAGAGAGGTGAGGAGTAAGAACTCATTCCTAAGCAATGAACTCTGCTCAGTAGTACTAAAGATCTGCTGTGCTATAAGCCTATGCACATAACGAGCAGCTGGATGTCCAATCTTTGCTTCCTTAGAATGCTCGGGGCGAAGAGTCTCATAGAAAAATGATCCCATGAAGTGTAGGATGCATGATCCAAGCTAAACTTGGGTTCATCCAAGCATTACAAACAAAAAATCTCATAAATCTCACCAGTGGTCAAAGAGTAAGTAGTACCTCGAGATGAGAAAGTAAGGATGGCATCTTGAGTCTTAACTTGTTTTCCCTTAAGATAGAAAAGCTAAATTGTGCTAAGAAACTCTTTGGAAAGCTTCTCATAGACCGAGAAAGATAACTCCACAAATGATCTCAATTGTGCTAAGAAACTCTTTGGAAAGCTTCTCATAGACCAGGAAAGATAGCTCCACAAAAGCTCTCAATTTAAAAGTACCCAAGTGCCAAGTGACATCTCTTGTCAATCCCAAGGCATCAAGTGTGGGGAAGTGGATCTTCAAGGGATCTTGAAGCTTTATTGTTGAAATGGCTGTCCCACGGTCTATTTATTGATCCATCTTCGGTCCAACAACTATTCTCTTTGATTGTGTAGGTGCTAGAATCGTGAGTGCAAGCCCCTTGGCTCATGACTTCTTTTACTTCTTTGGTGTTGGAGATTTTACCACGTCATTGACAACCGGAATGAAAACCATCTCATCATCTTGAGTATCTTCTCCATTGTTTTCCAAATTTTCACTCAGTGGCATCACTCTCTCGTTTGCTACATCCTTTCCATGCTTCTTGTTGACATTCTTTGGATCTTTATTTGTAGTTGGCTTCGAAGATTTCTGCGATTTTTTGGAAATTTGAAGAATCAATTGGTTCTTTGATCTTCAAGGCTCTTTCCTTTTAGATAGCTATCCTTGTCGATTTCCTAACAATCTCCTCACTCCCCATTGTTAAGGATCCTACAAAACAAAAACTCAAGAGCTAAATGAGTCTCTTGAAAAATCAAAAGAGAACCATAGATATCCTTATGCAAATTGGAATAACTACTGGGAGTATTTTGGACCTTGGGAAATCTCCAAGGTCTAGAAGCAGTACGTCGTGCCCCAAGCCAGAAGCAGGGGAATGAAAATTAAGGGAAGAAGCCAAAAATATGCCTATGGACAGGAAGCTGGACGACAATTCCACCTGGGAAAAGAAAATCCTAAGAGGAAAAGGAAATATGCCTAAATATCTAAGGATATACATGTTTTTCTA
This sequence comes from Anastatica hierochuntica, assembly GCA_900406275.1. Classification (NCBI taxonomy): domain Eukaryota; kingdom Viridiplantae; phylum Streptophyta; class Magnoliopsida; order Brassicales; family Brassicaceae; genus Anastatica; species Anastatica hierochuntica. The sequence goes on along the minus strand of OVAN01013949.1, from coordinate 5,977 downwards.
ATTCTAAAGGGATAATCATCGACAAAGTATTATAAATACTAGACCTAAGGGTTCAAACAATATATTCATAAAAAGCGCTAGAGACTAGACTTAGATTAAGAGAGATTCAATCCTTGTATGAGTTCTAACACTCAAGACCTCGTTATATTAGTTTCCTCTTAATCAATACATCAAGTGTTTCTCAAGTTCTCTTGTTATATCTCGCTACCTTTTGTTATCTCTACTTTCCATAGTGCTTCCAAAGAGCATCCCCAAAAACATCCATAACAGTTTGGCGCTAGAAGGAGGGGACAATACAAACAAAGCTACATGACGATGGTTTGAGAAAATGGTGACAACGTGATCACGATAACTGTGCTAACAGATCCATGTTACGATAAGATGAGATCTCAGCTAGAAACCTTAAACAAGCGACTCAGAGAGATCGAGGAGTTAAGAGGAGATAAAAACCCCCATCGGACACGATGCAACCATGGCCGCAAAACTTCAAAACCTCAAACAACAGATGGAAGAATGAACGAAAAAGCTCCAGGAATACGCACAACATCTTCAGCATTTGGAACTCGAGAATGAAACTCTGAGGGAAACAAAATCCACCCAAACGGCTAACCAGGCAAAAGGGCGAAAGTTCAGGGTACGCATGCCTAGGATGAAAACCCTGGATACCTCCCCAGCAGATAACCAAGGGGAAGAAGAGAAACTGGCCGTTGGAGGAAATCCGATTATCCAATATCACATTTGCGAACAAGAAGATCAGGGGGAATCGCAGGGTTGATAAGTTACATACTTGACATAGCAGTTCGCTGAGGTCAGATACCTGGAGCTAATGTTTTCCAATAAATTGGAGGCTATTCAGTCGATCATTGAACACCTACCAAGAGTTACACCTCCTTTAAGAAGAATCGCGTTAAGTTCTTACGCATACACTCCCTTAACCGAGGAAATTTCCCTCATCGAAATCGCAAAAATCCATATTGTGTGGAAGAAGTGATATCGCCATACTAGATAGAGATTCGAGATGGTCGAAAGTTTGAGAGCCCTAAGTCGAGGGCCATGGTTAGTGACATCACTTTCACATTAGCCCCAATATGACATAATAAATCATCAATCTTCACATTATTTATTGAGCAAGAAATGATGAACTTTCCTAGGCATTCAATCTTCTCTAAAAGATTAGTCATCAGTCTCTTCTTGTAAGCTTTCTTGGATTTGTTTGGTAAAGGTTAGAGTTAGTTTCTTTTGAGAATTTAAGTCTTGAAGAGGTGTCTTATCATTAGACACGACCTCCTTAGGTTCCTTTAGGTTGGCGACTTTGCCGAAAGATTTCGTCGAGTTTTCCTGTTTCTTGAGAGCTTCACTTGTTTGAGAAATTTGAACTTCAAGCTTCTAGACATGAGTGGTAATGGCATCGAACTTTTTGTGAGCTCATTTTAGACGTTTTCCAGCCTTTCATTAACTTCCTTGTGGTTTTGTTTCATCTCTTGAAAGATTTGCTTCAACATTTTCTCAAGCTTGCTCTCTTGTTGATTTAATGCATTAACGTTAGGATAAGTTAGTGATTGCTTCACTTCGTACATTCCTTTGTTGAAAGGTTGTTAATTAAGTTGGTAGAAATCTCCTTGTGGGGAGTTTTGGGTGGATAGAAATGATTTTGAGGTTCCTCGACATTAGTGTTCCGGTAGGACATATTTGAGTTGTTTCGGTAACCGTGGTTGTATCCCTTGTTTCCTAAATTTCCACCAATGTAATTAAGTTCTTCTTCATTCTCCTCTGTTCCATCTTCTAAATACTCTATGTTTGGAGTTCCATTATCATCTCCAATTGTCTCAACAACATGAACTCCTCGTCTTTCTTTTAGTAGTTAAGAAATCATTGTCTTTAGTTCAGAAATTTGTGCGGCTTCTATTGAAGTACTGGTTCCACGCACAATTCTATCATAACTAAGACAACTATTAGTGTCACTAGAAACTAGGTTCTCGATCAAAAGCTTGGCTTCATGCACGGATTTGGTCATGAAGATCCCATTGATGGTCGTGTCTAGAGAAAGCTTGTACTTATGGTTGATACCATTGTCGAAGATGTCCCATAGATTTCCTTTTGAGAAACCATGGTTTGCGTAATCCCTTGTAAACTCCTTGAATCCTTCACTACAATAAAACATGAAAATTGCGAGGGAAAGTTTCCTAGCAATTTCCTCGCAAATCACCGTTTGCGAGGAAATTGCGAGGAAAATTAACCGGTTGTTGATCATTAGTCGCAAAACTATTTTCCTCGCAATTTCCTTGCAAAACTGCAAGGAAAATAGGTTACTGTAGATTTATCGCAAATATGTGAGGAATCTTTGAGGAACATATTTGCTTGGAATTGGAGATCATATATAGAATCCTAAAATGGAACATCAGCAAATGTAGCATTTTCATCAAATGCATATGATGTTTCCTGAAATGCATCTGTAACCAAATCATGCAACCTATTTTTTATTTCATGTTGATGACGACTACTTCCTCTATTTTGGTTCCCACGACAAGAGGTAGTATCTTCTTCAACATTACAACTTTCTCCATGGGAAACCCATAGGTAGTAATTTGGGGTGAACCCTTTATTATATAAATGTTTCTTCACATTGTCAATTGAGATATACTTCTCTTTCTTACATTTAATACAAGGGCAGAAGATTTTACCGTGCTCTTGTGCAAGGGAGTTGTTTATCGCCTGATAGATGAACCCACGCAAGTCGTCCCGGTACTCTTTCGTAACTTTCCTGGTATCTGGATCTCTATGCTTATACATCCAACCACGTAAAGCGAAAATTTCATGCTCCGAACCCGACATTTTTTTCTTTTTCTGTTTAGCCTAACTTTTTCCTTAGAGTTTTTTTTTTCTTTTCAGATGTTGTTAATGAATGGGAGAATATGTAGTTGTAGTTATAGCTATTTTTTGCGACGAATTTCTGATGAAATATATTCTCGCAAATAGTTGTTGGGGTCAAAAACGATAACATCGAAATCAACGCCCGAAACTCCCGGAGGCCTCCGAATACAAACTTTAAAGCAATATGAAACCACCAAAAAGCGTTGGAGAGTCGCGTCGCTTTGGAAAAACGTCTAAACGCCAATTGACGCCAAACCTACAAACGAGTCTTGGAACCGATTGACGACTAAACTAGAGGCCGATCTAGACGTCGACTGGAACCAAAACCGTAGGTCCGTCTGGGCGCCAATTGGTGCCAGGACATAGAGTTTGTCTTGGCGCCGGTTGGCGCGGAGACGCGGATAACGTTCAGCCGTAGTCCATTGACTGAACCACGTCCTTTCCGATCATCATTTCATTCAAATCGTTACTTGATCGTCTCTCGTTTCGTCTCGATTGGAGCTTCCGTCAAATCGTCATGACAATAGTCGCAAAGAAGAGTCTAAAACGACGAAAACGACGTCATGGACTTCGTATCGATCGTTTAAAACGACGACGATTAACTTAAACACCGGAAGAGTCTAAATTATACGATCGGCCTTATCGATCCATGAAACTATTGCCGCTTATTCTTACGAGAAACGGTTTTCCGCAATAAATCGTAAAAATCATTTAGCTGCGAAACGGCCCGAAAGGGCCCAAACCGCGATAACGGTCCACTTACGATTTTCGGGCGAGAGCCGGCCTACTTGCAATGACGGTTCGCCAGGGTTTCGTGAATATAAGGAAGGATCTCGAAAAAATATATGGAAATAGGGGAAAAAGGAATATTTCCACGAAAAGATATGAACGAATCGGGGACGAGAAAGGAAATGAGCCAAGCCCACGAGGACCTGTATAAAGGGTGCGAAGGAAGAGATGAAAAAAGAACTTTTTTGTCACCGCAAAAAACTTAGAAAAAACTAGGGTTCTTACTTTGTTTTCGTAAACGAGCTGCGTCTCAACTAGGTAACGAGTTTACGCTGTAGTTCTAGGGTTTTCACCAACTGTTCGCGGCCACGGCTTAACACCGGTTGTGCATGCTCCGGTCACGAATTTGAATAAGATCCCTTAACTTTCTTCGTTATTTGTGTCTGTCGAATTGTTCTTCGCTTACGTTTTTTACTTTTTATTGGCTTTCGTACTCATTCTGTATTCGTTTACGTTAACCTATTCTTACGAATCTTATTACTTTACCACCGTTAAATGCATATCGCTTCGCAATCTGTTTCGTATTGATTCACTTTCGTTATCTACTTGTTTCGTTTCGTAATCTATTCATCTCTTAGTTTCGTAATTCGAATCTCGTTAACCTGAACCTCGCATGCTCGTTCATACGTTTTAATAACACTTTTTGTTTGATCTTATATAGCAGCTTAATTTCGTAACCTTAACCTAATTTCTCGTGTTCATCATCTGATCTTATGGCTTTTTGGCCACAGAGAATCCGTGAAACACGTAAACATTGACAGTGAGAATTTCGGTTCCCACAGTTTGGCGCTAGAAGGAGGGTGCACACGCGATTTCTTTCACGCCAGATCACTTTTCGAGCAGGACACGATATGTCTGAAACAGCAGACGATATCGTCGTCTCTTTCGAAGAAAGAGGAATGGCCGATCAGGCCAATCCTCGCAACGATCTCCTCGTCATCGAACTAACCATCCAGAACATCGACATCGCAAGGATACTAGTCGATACTGGAAGTTCGGCTAACATCATCTTTAGGAAGACTCTCGAGAGAATGGGCATCGAAACCTCCGGGGTCTCGAAAAATCCGAGTCCGGTAGTGGGCCTCTCGGGAGAAGCAACTATGACTCTCGACTCGATTAACCTTTCGGTTATAGCTAGGGGTGTACAAAAAATCATGGTGTTCTTGGTAATAGATCGCCCAGCTTCTTACAACGCAATCTTAGGCGTCCCATGGCTAAACTCCATGAGGGTTGTACCTTCTACGTACTACTATTGCCACAAATTCCCGACTCCTTTCGGGATCGAAACGATCCACGGGAATCATAACATCTTGCAGATCTGCTTCGCGGCCGAACTAAAACGGAAAAATCCAGCTACGATGCTTCCCTCCCAGAAGAAAAAGAAAACGGTATCTGCCAAAGATGCCCCAGAACAGGATCAACCAAGATCTTCTAGTAGCTACGGAAAGCCAAACTTATGGAAGAGAAGCACGAACCGGCCTGCGAACCCGTTATCTCAATCTGCCTCGATGAAAGCTTCCCCGAATGTTGCCTTGAGATGCGGAGCTAATCCCCGAATGTTGCCTTGTCACGAACTCAACGTCGACCTGACCTTCAAACCTGATAAGGAGAAGAGGCGGAAATTGGGACCAGAACGTGCAACTGCGGTCAACGACGAAGTCGACAAGCTCCTCAAAGTCAGGTCTATAACCGAAGTTAAATACCCGGACATTCCTTCGAAGCGACGTGGTTCTCTAACGCTTTTAGTGGTTTTGCATCGCTTCGGAGGATGTATCGCGTGGTCTTGTTAAAGTTATCCGAGGGTCATCGATGGCAACCTCGCCACTTAGATGCTTCAGCTGCTTGGGATGGACAGACTTTATTCGGAGATTGGACACGATTGACCATCCCCGAAGCTTTGAAATCAGGTCGGGAAGAGACAGCCTGAACGATGGAAATCTCGGAGCTTTCAGATATCCTTACGGTTCCCATGTCCGAAGGAGGAAACATTGTTTCCGAGACCCTTTTTAGACATCAATTTCGTCAAGACAGTTTTTGACCCCAACAGTTAGCCCCCCAGTTCGGGAGAACCGCAGTGCTGTTCTTGTGAACGTGAAGGTGTACTCGGGAAGTTTGGCGAGATTGATGGCTGAAAAGTCCAAGGATTAATAGTGAATCTCTTTTCTTATAAGTCAGTGAAGTTGGTTTTTCACAATTTTCACTTACTCATTCTTACAAGAACTTCCATAAGATAGAAAATCTCTCTCCCTCTTCAATTTCTCTCTCATCTTTAGTTTCATGGCACCAAATGCTCGAGTTCCTACAAGTGCTTCGTCTT